>CM061059.1:10680443-10738361 GCA_030762865.1 Paraleonurus japonicus | reverse complement strand
ATCTAACAAACTTGATTAAAAATTTTTATAACATTAATTCATTTGTAATTCACTAATATTCTTAACCATCTGTCTATGGCTTAATTATCTGACTATGATCATCTGACTATGACTTAATTGTCTTGCTCTGATTATCTGACTAAGTGACTTAACTGTCTAATGTGAAATATTTCATTTCTAAAGTTTACTAACACATTTATTTTCTTGAGCTATGTCTTAACATCATCAAAAAGGGGGAAATTGTTAGGAAGAAAAAATGTACTCCCTCCGTCCCAGGAAGTTTTTCACAGTTGACTTTTCAACCATTTTTGTGTGAGAGTTATATCATAGTATTATGTGTACAAAACTTATTTTATATGAATGATATGTTAGTTCATAATGTTAACTAGCATATCATTCATATAAAATAAGTTTTGTACACATAATACTATGATATAACACTCACACAAAAATGGTTGAAAAGTCAACTGTGAAAAACATCCTGGGACGGAGGGTGTATTTAGTTTTGATGAGTTAAATGTAAAATAGAATGACCAGCTGAAACCTTGTACAACCAGCTGATGTAGTAAAGACTTGTAATAGACTAAGTACAAGAAATCAGACGAAGATGAGTATAAGAGATCAGACGAAGACAAGCACAAGAAGTCAGATGAGGATAAACATAAAGACAGAAAGACAAGGTCAAGATGAAAGACAAAGTAACAGACGACAAACACCAAGACTAAAAAGCAAGGTGGACATCATCTGAAGATGAGTAAAGAAGACGGTGAACAAGTGTTAGAAAAATCAAGTGGTTTCAAGAACAGTTACAACTAATCAAGTAGAAGTTACAAGATTCAGTTAGTTGATTATAACTAACAAGAGAAGAATCAGCAAGGAAGTTACAACTGCCAGCAAAAGTTCCCTATAAATAGATCGAATAATTAGATTAGGATAACTTTTGCACTTCATAGATATACAAGCAATTTTGTAATTCACAAAGCACTCAAACTAGTTTCACATACACACAAGAACGCACTTGACGTTCATAGTTTTCATAGTGTTTGTAGAACACTATCATTCATATCTTCAAGCCATATTTCCAGAATTCAAGAAGAAATTTGTAAAGCTGAAGGTAGTCATTGTAACCTGTAAGTAAGTAAGGAAGAAAGAAAGTAAGTGAGTCGAGGCCCTTCTTCAAGTTGAAGGAGGAGAGTGGACGTAGGATCTTTTGATCCGAACCACTATAAATTTGGTGTTCTTTCTTTCAGTTTTTAGTTTCTGTTATTACTTTCATCTTGATCAAACTATATTTCAGAACGCTTTAGATCCTTTATAAGATTTAAGAACTTTGATTTGTGAATTTGCAAGTTGTTCGATAATCTGAATTTCAAAAAGTTTTGATAATATATTCAACCCCCCTCCCCTTCTAGATTATCACTAGAAGACATTCAAACTCTTAAGAATCGATCATTCAATCTAGGGACCAACAAAGTAAATCGGACAAGGACATTTTAATCAACTGATTTTGATCAGATGAGTATGTGTAACTTGTCTGACTTACTCTAGCTACTAATGATTTTCCAAGTTTGTGTATATGCAGGAACAGGTTAAGACAACATTGTTAGATCAGTATAAACCTTCTCATCTGAAAGTCTTCTTCATCTGAACAAACCAATCCTTGTTTTCTTTTCAAAAAAAAAAAATTACTCTCACAATTCATCAATTTCAAAATTTTCAGATGAGTTGTTCTTTTGAAAACCTTCAGCAAAGTTGAATGTTCTTGTATACTAGTTATATTTGGATATAAAACTTAGTTTATTTAAACAAATGGCATAAACTTAACTCAATCTTAAAAATCTTTGTTTTCAAAATAATCAGACTTGGAGAAATTTTCTAAATTTTAAGACAAGGTCATTTTTTACCAAGTTTGATAAAATCCAGTCTGAAATAGGGAAACCTTTATGCAAAGAAAGGTATATTTCGGCTTACGTCAGGTCTACTTACTACCTCTGCACAAAGTGACCCCTATTAGCTGTCTAATCCATAGCTTGGGCAGTTACTTTTTACGGTTTCAAAGCTGAGTTAATGCCTTGTGCCAGAGGTGAAACGTCTATCATATATAGTCGTTGATATACTCCACGCACGACATACAAATCGATGGCCAAGATTAATCTGATCTTGCCATGTATCCTGTTTCCCCGATTTTCCCTCTCTCTCTCCCCCCATTTAAAAACTTACCTTCACCATTTCAAAGCTCACTTTTACAAATCGAAGCCCTAGTTTTTACTGCAACATATCTCTCTCAAATTTCTTACTTCCTAGTCTCAAAAATGGCTTCCTCTTCTAAATCAACTAAACCTACTTCTATATCTTCCTCCAAATCTAACTTCAAGATGAACATTGATATCTTCAAAATCAAATTAAAAGCAGAGATGTACGTGAATTTTGAAACGACAAGGGATCGAGAATCCAGAGAGATTCTTCGATTGTTGGAGGCATCACAGTTAAAAGGTTTCTGTTCCTTGAAGTCGAAGCAGAACAAGACCCTAGATCTTTTGGGTGCAGAATTCTTGGCAAATTGCAAGTTCAACGATGATGGATTCGACACTGACGTTGATGGAACTCAACTCTCATTTTCAAAGGATGCAATTGCCAGAATTTTCAACACTTCTGCGGAGGGGTCAATCCTCTGGTGTACAAAGAAGATGAATGGGAGCAGTCGTTCAAAATGGTGGCGAGATTAACGAACAGGGGTGTTCGAAGGGATTTAAAGAAGAACCTATTAAGGAGGAGATTCAGGCTTCTGATGACCATCGTAACAAAGTCAATTTTGGGATATCAAAGCTCCCATGATGGGTTATCAAAGCCGAGACTCTGCTGTATGAGGGAAATAATGGATGGAGTCAGAGTAGATTGGGTGGAGTTGTTGATAAGGAGACTGAAGGAAGAAAATGGGAGGCTAACATATGATCCAGTAACTAGAGAGTGGTCTACTCTTACCACAGTAAGTCTGTTTAACAAGATCACGGTTCTGATTGAGGGGATGAATAAGGTGGTCGACTGGAAGATTGGGACGAAGAAGTATTCGAAGCAAAAGGGATTACTTTCGAAGGATGAACGGCTGGGGGGTTTGCCAGATTCAGACGATGAGTCTGATGAGGCTCGTTATCAGAGGATAGCAGCGGTAGCTGAGGAGGCTGAGAGGCCAGTCGCTGAGCAAGTAGCTGCCCCTGGCGAGGAAGAAGGAGGGTTCCTGCTGAGGTGGCTCCAGATGAAGAAGAGGAAGAAGTTGGGGTTCCTCTTCAAAGGAGGCCCAGGAGGAGGTCTCAAGGCTCCAAAAGGCGGAGGTCCAAGTCCTCTGGATCGTCCGATGAGGGGTCTTCTCAGGCTGAGAAGGCAGAGCAACAGACGGAGGAGACAACCCTGCTTCCAGAGGAGGTACCCGTCCTGCAAATAGCAGCAGAGGTCAGCCAGATCGAGGTGCCTCCATCTCCAATGAAGGAAGTTGCTCTGTCCCCGATAAGGGAAGAAGGTACCAACTCTTGTCTTTCTCTTTCTTCCCTATCCCCTGCTGGAAATGAAGAGGTGTACTCGGCTGGCACCTCAGAGCCTCTACAACAGCCACAGTTGCCCCTACAAGTCCAAACCCTATCTGAACCTATACAGATCCCAACCCCAACCCCAACTGACCAAACTCCTTCACCCACATAATTTCCTGATCAACCCACATCATCTCCCATCCAACAAACCGAGCCAACCTCACCTGATACTCAACCATCATCTGCCCCCACTCCACTTCCCCAAACCTAAACCTCTCCACTCCCGACTCCATCGTACTTTTTTCTGCAAAACATTCAGTTACGATCTCCTTCCCCTCCCCCACCCTCAAAAGAAGCTCAAACCTCGTCCTCATCTGATTCCTCATCTGAGGATGAAGACAGTGACCTGAGCCCTGCATCTGCCCTCTCTTCGATCTTCAACAAATTAGAGGAGAAGATGAAAACTGCTTTCACTAAGAAATTGAAGAAGAAGGCGAAGAGGATGGTAGAAGCGGTCACGAAGACAATGATCGCCAATATGAAAGAGGTCGAGGTAAACTTAACTGACAAATTTTCCTCCTTGACTAACTCCATATTGGCTGATAAAGTGAAGGCGCTAGAGGAGGAGGTGAAAGGGTTGAAAGACCAGTTCAAGGAGCATAATGCCATGGTTGTGCAAGAGATAGCACTAGACAAATCTGACTTCAGGATTCACTGCTCTGCCCTTGAGACGAGGCTGAAAGATCTTGCAGATGAAGTCAAAAAGAGGGAAAGGGAGGAAGAAGAAAGAAGGCAAACCCTCACAGCTGTTGTTCAGGAGACGAAGAAGGAGCTGAGCACCAAAGCCAGCACAACTGAGTTGGAGGCAGCTAAAGAAGAAGTCAGAGTTAAATCAGATGAATTGGCTTCAAAATTATAATTTTCGTCCTGAAAAATAACGGATGGGTCCAAATTTACAAAAAATAAATAAATAACCTCTTTCCCACATATAGATACCAAAACTATTTCGGACCCATTCTCTAGGGACGAAAAGTGCAATTTACCCAATTTTAATGACAAAGTTTTATGTAAATCAATTTGACCGTGCATTTGGTTGTTTATTTTTATATAACATTAGTTGTTTAATTAAATGATATATATTTTTCCAATAATATTAGTTTGATAGTATTTGTTTATTTACTATAGAGTGTTACCTGTTTAACTATGACGTGTTAATTGTGAAATAGTTGCACGGTAAAACTGGTTCGCATACCAACCCTATTTTTTCGAGTGGGATATTTAGATGTTATCTTTTATAATTAACTCAGGCGTTGTCTTTCTAGTCATTACTGAACTAGCACTGTAATTTAGGTGTTATCTTCTGATTACTTTATAGTTATATGCATTATTTGGATAATTTCATGATGTATTTCATGTGTCGTCTATTTTTCTGCCAATAAAGTCATTTCAAATAGTTTTGGTTGAGAAAATAAATAATTTGAATCAACGTCTTAAGAGTTGTCATGATTTAAAAGCAGTCTTAAGGTTTTTACAAATTTTTTTTAAGTTATTATCATAAAATATAACAATTTGAATACATGGCGCGTATTAAATGTTGTGAAAAATTAAAAATTGAATGGAGAATATGAAAAAAAAATTATGGTTTGTACTTTGTTGAATTCCCAGGAAGAGAGAAAATTTGGAAGAAAAGAGAAGCATAAAAGCAACGTTGAATCGTTGATGATGACAAGTCCTCCGAAATTGATTTCGGAGAGGGATTTACACGAGCAAAATTTCCAGAAATCGTTGACAGATGGTGAGAGTATAATTTGAATGATCATAAAGCAAAATGGCCGGAGAATATTAGAGGCAATGATAAACAAGGACATTTTATTATACAATATACAAATGATATAATTATTATAAAATAATAATCTACAACTGTGATGCAAACAACATCATTTTTCAAGCAATTTTGTGATCGTTAGCTATGGTGAGATGTTGATCGACTTTGTGGTAATGTTCTCGGCATGTTGCTAGCAAATACACTGGATTCCTTAAGCCCGACGTAGGTGGTGCGAGAAAGCGTGAGTTCATGTTCTACCGGAACCATAGTGTTGATATGATAGCTTATCCCGATGAGTTGAATCTCAAGAAATTATTCGGATAGAGAGATCTATTTACCATTAGTTTCTTATATATGAATCCAAATGTTGATCTCTTGATTCCTTTCTCCAAAAATATAAACTTAATTTGTAGTATCGGGATTTCAATGGCTTGTTCCGGATAATATTTTTCCTACAATTAGTAAAAATATTTGACCTATAATTTGGTAGTAGAAAGTTGATGGAGTAGTCGGTGACTTATTCCATTTGACTCCTAAAACTCTATTTTGATTCTCTTATTTATGAAATATCAATGACTAAGAGAACATAAAAAAGATATTCCAAAATCTTAGAGATATTAATGAAAGATATTCCCATATCTTAGAGATGTCAATGAACTCAAAGGAAAAAATATTTAGGAAAAATAAGGAGTGTTTCTTAGACTAATTTGAGATCCTTTGGAACTTCCTAAGTACATTTCTTACATTAATTATCGATCATTGGAGTGAAATGATCATTACAATAGTCTTCTGTATCCAAAAGATAAAAATAACTAGTTATCACAAAGTTTAGTTGTCGATAATAGTAATCTAAAAACTATAGATAATGGTGGAAAAAGATCGATAAATAAACCTTTTGAATGCAAAAACAGAAAAATCAATGATTTATCACTCATACCGAGATTATTCAGAATCCCTACAAAAATCCTATAAATTTTTGTTTAATTTTTGGTTTTGTATGTGTTTTGGGGCTGGGACTGCTGCTGGTCATACTGTCTTTTATGGCTTTTGCTTGTGGTTTCGTGGGTTATTATTTGGTTTGCTCATGATTGCTGCTGGGTTTCGTGATCTTCTTCTATATGGTTCGGTTGGTTGGAATCTGTTTTACTTCGGGTTTTTCATGTGTTTAGAGCCTGGGATTGTTGTTGCTTTTACTGTCTTGTATGGCTTTTGTTTGTGGTTTTTAGGGTTATTTTGTTGGCCTATTGATCTTTTTTTTATTTGATTTGGTTGCTGTTGGTAGTAGATTGGATGTTTTAGGATGTTATCTTGTTGTTATTTTGCAAAAAGTATCGGTTACTTTTTTCGCTTGTTGTCTTGTATTAGGATGTTATCTTGTTGTTTCCATCTGGCATCTAGATTCTTTGCCTTGTATTCTTTGAACCATTGACCTGCGACGACCTTTGGAGGGTTGAGTGTTCGATGATAAGGTCTGAATTCTGCCTCATCTGCTCCCTTTATCTCCCATTTCCTAACATATTTGCTCCATCACATCTCTAAACCCAGTTGCTTCCTTTCCCTTTCCCCAAACCAGGCCTTCTCCTGTCTTATTCTTCGTATCTTCTCTTCAGATAGGTTTGAGTAATCGGGCTCTCTCTTCCTCTTCTCAGCCTGGGTGGATTTGAGAACTAGAGCTTTGGCTGGAGATTCCTCGGTCATCTTTCCTTTTCCCTTACCTTTCACCTCAGTTGGCTTTTCGAATTCCTTCATTTTAGCCAACAGCTGGGCAGACTTCTCCTCCTCCTCTTTCTTCCTCCTGAGCTCATCTTCCTTCAGGGCCTCTTCTAGTTGGCTCACCCTCAGCTGAAGCGCAGCCAGCTCATCACATTGAGCCTGACATCCTCCCCGGCTACTTCCAGCTCAGCTGCATTGGCCTTCGTGCCGACTTCTTTCTTGGTCTCCTATAAGGCAGCTGTGAGGGCTCGTCCTCTTTCTTGCTCAGCCCTTTCCCCCTTTTTGACTTCATCAGCCAGGGCAGTCAGTTTCTTCTCCAGATCATTGCACTTAACTCGAAAATCTGACTTGTCCATGGCCAATGCATCAACAACAATTGCATTATAATCAGTTACCTGATTCTTCAGACCCAGTACCTGCCCTTCCAAAGCTTTCACCTTCTCAGCCAAGAAAGAGTTAGTCAAGGAAGTAATTTTATCAACAAGGTTTACCTCGACTTCCCTCATGCTCGCTATCATTGTTTCCGTAACAGCCTCAATCATCTTCTTAGTCTTCTTCTTCATCTTTCTAGAAAAAGCCCTTTTAATCTTCTTCTTCATCTGGGCTACGATTGAAGAGATGGCTGATGCTAGGCTCAGGTCACTGTCCTCGTCCTCAGATGAGGATTCAGACGAGGAGGAAGGGGTTTGTGGTTCTGTTGGTAGAGGTAAGGGGAAGGAGATCTCATTTGGATGTCCTCTAGAAATGAGTATGATGTAATCTCAATTTCTGGAGGGGGAGATGATTGTGTTTGAGGAGGGATGGTGGATTGTGTTTCAGGAATGGGGATGGTAGAGGAGGATGGTTGTTCAGGTTGAGGGGTGGCTGGTATGGTTGGAGTAGGAGTGGGTTCAGTTGGGGTGGTTGTAGGCTCAGTTAGGGTGGGTGTGAGTGAGGATTCAGCTAGAGTGGGGGTGAGTTCAGTTCGGGTTTGAACAGATGGGGTTGGACTGGTTGTTTGGAGCAACTGTGGCTGTTTCAGAGGCTCTGAGGTGCTAGCCGGGAACACCTCTTCATTGCCAGAGAGGGATTGGGCTAAGGAGAGGGAAGAGTTTGTACCTTCCTCTTGAATTGGAGAGAGAGCAGCTTCCTTGGTCGGAGATGGAGGGACTTCAGTTTGCCCGACCTCTGCTGCAATCTTGAGGACAGTCACTTCTTCTAGAAGCAGAGTAGAGGACTCCATCTGCTGTCTTGAACTTCCAGAAGACTCTGATGCCTGAGATTTCGTTCGAGGCCTCTTCTGAAGGATGAACTGGTCATCCTCATCAGAGTCCTCGTCTGATGGTTGGCTTGAGGCGACAGCTGATGAGCCTCCTTCGTGGTCTCCTCAGCCTGTACCTCCTCAATTACCGGCTCAGCCACTGGCTCTGCAGCCTGCCTTCTAGCTTCCTCTGCTGCTGCTGCTGCTCTTTGCTCTCGAGCAGCATCTGACTCATCGTCCGAGTCTGGCATTCCTCCAAGCCTCTCATCCTTTGTCAAGATCCCTTTCTGCTTGGAGTACTTCTTTGCTCCTACTCTCCAGTCAGCTGCTCTGTTCAGCCCCTCTATTAGCACGGTGATTTTATTGAACAGGCTGACTATTGAGTTTGTAACCCATCCTTCACTAGCTGATTTGAAGGTCAGCCTCTTCTTCTCCTCATTCAGCTTGTGAATCAGCAGCTGGACCCAATTCACTTGTACCCCATCCAGGATGGCCCTCATACAGCACAATCTGGGCTTGGATAGCCCATCATATGAACTCTGATCCCCTAATACTGCCTTTGTCACCACCGTCATCAATAACCTGAACCTTCTTCTCAATAGATTCTTCTTCAAATCACGTCGAGTCCCTCTGTAGGTGACTCTTGCCATCAGGTCAAAGAATTCCTCCCACATATCTTCTTTGTACTTCAATGGATTCACTCCTTCCATTGACGTATCAAATATCCTGGCAATGTTCTCTATGGTGTATGAGAGAACTGTTCCGTCAACCGTTGTGTCAAAGCCATCCTGAGTATCCCTCATATTTACCAAAAATTCCGCTCCCAGGAGGTCTACGGTTTTGTTCTGTGGAGACTTCATGGATAAGAATCCCCTCAATCGAGATGCCTCTAATAGTCGGAGAATATCTGCAGATTCTCTGTCCCTCGTGGTTTCGAAATCCACGTACATTTCTGCTTTAAGTTTGTTCTTGAAAATATCTTCATTCATCTTAAAACCAGAAGTATTTGTGGAGATATAAGTAGGTTTATGGGTTTTGGTGGTTTTTTATGAGGAAGCCATGGTAAACTGAGAGAAAGTTTGAGAGAATTTACAATGAATTAGGGCTGGGATTTGTAAAAGTGAATTTCGAAATGACGATGGTAAGTTTTTAAATCAGGAGGAGAGAGAGGGAAAATTTTGGGAAGATGATACATGGCAATCTCAGGAAAAATTTTTTACCGTTGATTGTTAAAGGCGCGTGAAAAATATCAACGGTTAAGCGATAAAACCGCTTCGCATTCAACGCGTGGCAATAACACGTCTTGAATTGTGTAAAAAGTAACCGTTTATCCTATGTATTAGACAGCTAGGGTTACTTTATGCAGAGGTAATTAATATACCTGACGTAAGCCAAAATATGCCTTTCTTTGCATAAAGGTTTCCAATTTCAGACTGGGTTTTGTCAGACTTGGTCAAAAGTGACCTTGTCTTATTCTTTGAAAATTTCTCTGAGTCTAATTTTTTAAAACAAAGTATTTCCAAGACTGAGTTATTTTAATGCCATTATTTTGAATAAAGGATTTTCCAAGACACAACTCATCTGGAAAGTTTTGAAATAGATGAGCTTGCGAGAATAATTTTGAAAACACACTTTTTGAAGAAAACAAATAAAGGGTGACTCAGATGAGGTGGTTTTATCAGTTTAGTAGATTCAAGTTGATCTAACAATATTGATCTGTTACCTGTTCCTACAGATACACAAGCTTCAAGAAACCATTAGTAGCCAAGGTAAGGCAGATAGGATGCAGATAGTCATCTGTTCTAACGGAATCAGCTGACTATTGTGTCCTTGTCTGATTTACCTGATGTCAGATAAGCAATTATCAAGTCAGATAAGGTCAATATGACTAATCCTTGATTCCTAAGAAGGAGATCAATGATATCAGCTACCTGATTGTCCTTTGACACATATCTAGTCTGATAATTCTTTCTAGACAGGATTTAAAGAAAGGAAAAGAAAGAAGGAAAACAGATATAAGATACAAACAATAGCAATTAAAAATCAGCTAAGGATGCATCAAGTAATCCTAATTCTAAACACAGTTCCTTAAATCTAGACTCAGCTAAGGGTTTGTAAGTAGATATGCTCTCTGAGATTCAGTGGCTATCTTTTTTATCCTAATGTCATTCTTTTCTACATGATCTCTAATAAAGTGATGTCTGATATCTATATGCTAACACCTTGAATGCAAGACAGGGTTGTATGTCATAGCTATTGCACTATTACTATCACAGTAAATAGGAACAGTTGATGTTTGAATATTATAATCCCTAAGCTGTTGACTAATCCAGAGGAGTTGAGAGCAACAACTACCAGCTGCCATGTATTCAGCTTCAGTTGTGGAGGTTGCAACAGATGTCTGTTTCTTAGACAACCAAGAAATTAATTTGTTGCCTAAAAATTGACAAGTTCCAGAGGTGGATTTCCTATCAATCTTACATCCTCCAAAATCTGAGTCTAAATAGCCTGATAGCTCGAAGTTGTCATCAGATGGGTACCACAACCCAACCTGTAAAGTCCCTTTAAGATATTTAAGGATTTTATTAGCCGTCTCCAGATGAATTTTCTTGGGATTAGATTGGAATCTTGCACATACCCCAACTGCAAAGGCTATGTCTGGCCTACTTGCAGTGAGATAGAGAAGGGATCCAATCAGTCCACGATATTCTGTTGCATCCGTGGGTATCCCCTGCTCATCTGAATCCATAGAGAAGTTAGTTGCCATAGGTATTTTAACTTCCCTACTAGTAGTCATCCCAAATTTATCTATAAGATCCTTAGCATACTTAGTCTGATGTATGAATATGCCCTTACTCGTTTGCCTAATCTGCAAGCCTAGAAAATATGTCAATTCACCCATCATAGACATTTCAAACTTGTTTTTCATGAGAACACTAAATTCTTCACATAAAGTCAAATTAGGTGAACCAAATATAATATCATCCACATAAATTTGAACCAACAAGATGTTTCCATCTATTTTTTTTCTAAACAAGGTTCGATCTATCTTACCTTTTGAGAATCCACTTGAAATCAAGAATTTAGATAGAGTATCGTACAAAGCCATGGGTGCTTGTTTCAGTCCATATAGGGCCTTATTGAGTTTATAGACCTTGTTATTGATCTTAAGTTGTTCTACATAGACTTCCTCAAGTAACACACCCTTTAGGAACGCAGACTTAACATCCATCTGAAAGACTTTGAAAGATTTATAAGCAGCAAATGCCAAAAACAGCCTTATTGCTTCTAATCTGGCAACTGGAGCATAGGTTTTATCATAGTCTATCCTCTCAGACTGTGAGTAACCTTGAGCTACCAATCTTGCCTTATTAAGAACAATAATGTTGTTTTCATCAGTTTTATTCTTAAACACCCATTTGGTGCCTATAATCTTTCTATGTAAGGGTCTGTCCACTATTTCCCAAATATTTTGCCTTTCAAATTGATGCAGTTCTTCCTGCATGGCTGTTATCCAGTTTGGATCAGATAGAGCCTCCTCAATAGACTTAGGCTCGAGAAGTGATACATAGCAGCTGAACAAACTTTGGGAATCTACCATTGTTCGTGTCTGCACACTACTGAATGGGTCTCCAATAATTTGGTCAGTTGGATGATAACTTCTCATCCTCTTGCCTAATTGAGTAGAAGTATTCTCATCTTGAGACTCAGCAGGCAACTCATCTGACTCTGTCTGAACAGACGTTCCCCCTTCATCTACTGACCCTGTCTGATCAGATGATGTCAAGGGTGTCTCATCAGATGGAGTCTGAAGAGGGGTTGCCTTCTGATTCTTAGATGGGGATTCTTCATCATCTGAGTCTGAATCAAAACTAGGCAGATAGATTGTTCTATGTTTAGTTTTAGTTAGTTCAATTTTATCTAGATCATCTGTAATTTGATTCACTTTATCTGAGAAAGTATGCAATTCATCAAATACCACATGAGGAGTTTCCTCCACACAAAGAGTTGTCTTGTTGAAGACTCTTAAAGCTTTGGAAGTGTTGGAATATCCCAAGAATATCCCATCAGCTGCCTTAGCATCAAAAGTCCTCAGCTTAGACTTCCCATTGTTATGGATGAAGCATTTACAACCAAAGGCACGAAAGTATGAGATTCTTGGAACCTTACCCTTCCAAATCTCATAAGGTATCTTACCCTTACTCTTGACTAGTAAGCATATGTTCTGAGTGTAGCAAGCTGTGTTGATAGCCTCAGCCCAGAACCTATGAGGTGTTCCATACTTAGCTAGCATGCTCCTGGCTGCTTCATTGAGAGTCTTATTTCTCCTCTCAACAACTCCATTCTGCTGTGGTGTTCTAGCTGAAGAGGTCTCATGAACTATGTCATTCTCATTCAAATAGTTAGATAAACAAGAATTCAAAAATTCAGTTCCCTTATCACTCCTAATTTTAATAATATTAACACCCTTCTCATTTTGAATCTGTCTGAACAGATCAGGGATCTTGTTCACTGTCTCATTCTATTTGAAAAGAAATATTACCCAAGTGTATCTAGAAAAATCATCATCAACAACAAGAGTATATATCCTTCCACTAAAGCTGAGAGGTGTAATAGGTCCAAACAGATCAAGATGAAGGAGTTGTAAAACTTTTTCAAATGAGGATGTGTTAATACTCTTAAAAGAGTGTTTGGGCTGCTTACCTTTCTGACAAGCATCACATTTCAGATCAGTTGAATAGAAATTTCTCAGGTAGTCCTTTGACAAGATTCTTTTTAGCTAGCGTATTAAGGGTTTTGAAGTTCAGATGACTAAGTCTTTTATGCCATAGCCAGTTGAGGTCATCTCCACCCTTAGCTACAAGACATGTATTTTTGGGGCAACTATTAAAGTTAGCCACATAGACATTACCATGTCTGAAACCAGTTAAGAGTACCTTGTCTGAGGAGCTATCTAAGAAGTCACACTTATCTTTAGAAAATTTTACAAGAAAACCTTTATCACAGAGTTGAGAAACAGATAACAAGTTATGCTTTAAACCTTCTACAAAATAAACCTCAGATACCTGGACATCCCTTATAATCAAAGTACCAACTCCCTTAGTCTGTCCACAGTTATTATCTCCAAACAAGACTCTGGGACCATCTATATTCTGAAAGTTTGATAGTAGCTTCTTGCTACAAGTCATGTGTTGTGAGCAGCCACTGTCTATGTACCAAATTGAAGCTAGAATCTCCTCATTAAGTGATAGTCCCTGTGATTCCTACAAGACATATTAGGTATGAGGTACCCTAGTGATCTTGGGTCCTTTAAGGTCAATAATCACTTTGGGTGTCCAGACAAACATTTCATTCCTCAATAATAAATCAGATTGGATCTGTCTACCAAATCTGTCAACAAACATATCACTTTTGAATGAGAGTTTATTATAGTCAGATTTAGTAACTTTCTTAAACATAGGAAAAATAAGATAGCATCTGCTTCTCCCATCAAAAGAATTGTGTTAGGAAGAAAGTTGTATTTAGTTTTAATGAGTTAAAATGTAAAATAGGATAACCAGCTGAGTATCTTGTATAGGCAGCTGATGTAGTAATAATGTGTAAATAAAGCTAAGTACAAAGAATAGATAAGGATACACAAACTATCAGATGAGGACAAGAAGTCAGATAAGGACAAAAAGTCAGATGATGACAGGAAATCAGATGAAGACAGACTGAGGAAGACAGATGAGGTCAAGGACGAAAAAACAGACAGTCATCTAGACTAAAGACTAAAACGTAGACAAGGTGGATCAAGACTAAAGAGAAGATAATAAAGTGTTAGGAAATTTCAAGCAATTTCAAGAAGCGGTTATAACCAACCAAGAAGAAGTTACAAGATTCAGTTAGTCTGTTATAACTAACTGAAACAGAATCTACAAGGAAGTTACAACTGCCAACAAAGATCTTTATAAATAGGGATAGAAACCAGAGTAGAATTAACTTTGTAATCTCACGAATTCACTAAGTATTTTTCAACACACAAGTAGTATTCACAAATATTGTAATCACGCACGAACGTTCTTCACGTTCATAGTTCTTAGTGTTTATAGAACACTATTCACGAATATCTTCAAGCCATTAGAATTCAGAATTTAGAGAAGAAGATTGTAAGGCTGAAGAACTGCACTGTAAGTAAGTAAGTAAGTAAGTAAGAAGGAAGAAGAAAGATAGTAAGTAGAGACCCTTCTTCAAGTTGAAGAAGGAGAGTGGACGTAGGATCGTTTGATCCGAACCACTATAAATCGTCTTGTTCTTTATTGGTTTCATTTACGTATTTGTTTATAATCAGTTTTAACTTTGAATCAAGCATAATTTCAGATTCACAATCAGACTTATTATCAGATTGCTTTTGATCTGTTTAAAGTTGAGTTAAAAATTTAATTTCCGCTGTGCAAACTTTGGTGTTTTGAATTGATTTTCTTATTTTGAAAAGGTTGGAAAATCTATTCAACCCCCCCCCCCCTTCTAGATTTTCCCTAGAAGGCTGTTTCGAGTTCTTCTTTGTCATACTCAACTCATGGGACCAACAAATTGTAATAAGAATTTCTTCTAATCTTAGTTCTTGGAATCCTTTTGGTCAGATCTGGACCCCTCAACTGAATTTTATTTTTCAGATTAGGAGATGCAATCCTCATCTAACTTTGTGGTTTCCAAGGACCAATTTTAATTTCTTTTGAGGTTTCAGCTGTCTTCACAAATTTCCTTGGTTTTTGAACATCTGATTTATTATTCCTATCATAACCAAGCTCTGTCTTATCATGGGATTTTTGAGAAATACTAAAGATGTGATCTATAACTGATTATGAGTTATTAAGCTGGCTTAATTTGAAGACAAGCTTCTCATTGTCCTTCTTAATTGACTCATTTTCAGTACAAACCATTTCAAATTTATCTTTTAAAGATTTTAATTCATTTTCTAGTCTTTCAGACAGACTAGCTGATGTACTAGCCTCAGCCTGGGGTAAACATTCCCCCTTGAATGTTTCCTCAAACTCAGAGTAGTTCACAACTTGTTTGCCTTTAACTAGAATCTGAATCTGATCTTTCAAAGTTAAATTTTCAGTCTCTAACTGTTTATAAGCACTTAGAGACATCTTTAGATCTTTCAACAATCCTTTAATGACAGTTTGGTCACTGTCTGAGACAGATTTGTACGAATCATCATCAGATGAGGAGTAATAATCTACCTCTTTGGCCATCAGACAGACTTCATCGTCTGATCCAAAATCAGATGAAGATGATGAGGATGATGATGACTTTCTTGACTCCTTTTCCTCAACAAGAAGGGCTCTTTGATCTGCAAAACGCCTATCTCTTTTTTTCCTTTTCTTCTCTCTTTCCTTGGGAGTCAGCTGGGGACAATCATAGCTAAAATGACCTGGCTTGTTACAGGTGTAACACGTATCTCCCCTGTCAGATTTAGGACTGATAGGATTCTTTCTTGCAGGTGATTTGTATCTTCTTGTCTGATTCTTTTTCTTGTCATCAACTGTTGAGTCATCCTCCTTCCTTCTTGATCCTGATCTGGATATGTCCTTCTCTGCAAACCTCAATTTATTACGTTTATACTTCATTCTCAAACGATCATACCTTTTTGTGAGCAAAGCCATCTGCTCCTTTAAAGATAGGTCAGCTCCTATAGACTCGGTTGCTGTCTTGTCTTCTTTATTGACAAAAGCAACAGTCTTAGATGAAGTGCTAGACTCCATCTCGTCTTCCTCATCTTCCATATGAATATCATATTCTAAGGCTTTAAGATGAGAAAATAAAGTATGATGTGAGATAGAAGATAAATTTTGAGTTGCTTTGAGGATATTTGACTTTTCTCTCCATCTTTTACTCAAAGACCTGAGTATCTTGTTATTAATCTCCTCTGTATAATTCTTCCCCAAATCTGCAACCTTGTTGAGAAGATTAGTCAATCTCACATCCAGCTGGTCAACAGATTCGTTCTCTTTCATCTTGAATGTGTCGAATGCGTGTAACGCTGATCGTAGCTTATTCTCCTTGACTTGGTCTGATCCCTCACATACACTGGCAAGTGTCTCCCACATCTCCTTAGCTGTTTTGCATCTCTTTACTTTCTCTATCCAATCTTTGCTTAGAGTCTCAATAATCTCTGTCCAAGCTACTTGGTCCAGATTATGTATTTTTCTTTCATCATTGGTCAGCTCTGCACTCTTCTTTTCTTATCTCACCCTTGTCTCTGCAGCTCCAATTCCATCACTAGTTCCTCCATGATAGAACTTAATCGGGCCTTCTTCAAGAACCTCTTCCATCCTATCATGGATTGCCTTTAGATGGTTCTCCATTCTGAACTTCCAATAATCATATTCCTCGATTGAAAACTCAGGCAAACTCCTGGACTTCTTTCTCTTAACAGACGACATGGGGAATCAAATAATTCTCAACAAGAACTTGTTAGTAGCAGGTTAGTGGATTGAAGATAAAGAAACTAAACAAGGAACAATTCCAGAAACTTTTTCAAGACCTCAAATCAATATCAGAAACAGCTTAACACTGCTCTGATACCACTTGTTGGTCCCACGGATTGAGTAGATTAATAAAGAACCCTAAGACAACCTTCTAGTGAAAATCTAGAAGGGGGGGGGGGTTGAATAGATTTTCAAATCCTTTTTCAAAGATTAGAATGTCAATTCAAAATATCAAAGTTCACACAGCGGAAAACAAATTTAAACTCAATCTTTTACGGATAAAAAACAATCTGATTAAGAGTCTGAAATTGTATTTGTTTGAAAGTTGATTAAGAACAAGATGAGTAAATAAAGCAGTAACGAACACAACAATTTATAGTGGTTTGGATCTAATTGATCCTACATTCACTCTCCTTCTTCAACTTGAAGAAGGGTCTCGGCCACTTACTTTCTTACTTACAATCTTACACTTACAACTTTTTGAAGATCTTCTATCTTCAAACCTATCTTCAACTTCCTATCTTCCTGAAATTTTAAAGTACAGTGCAAAATGTGTTGAAGATATACAAAGTAAGTGTTCTATAAACACTTCGAACTTATGAAAAATTGCTTTGAAAAACTCTTGTGAGAATTTGGAAAACTTGTGAATAATGTGAGTGAGAGAGTGTTGAATTGTATGTTTGAAATTGTGCCTAAAACTATTTATAAGCCTGAGAAGCAGTTAGTTAGTTGTAACAAACTAACAACCACTTAACAAACTTAATCTTGATAACTGCCTCTTCTTCAGCTGATCTTGCTTCTAGTTGTCTGCAGCTGACTTGGTGAAGACTTGCATTTCTTATTCTACTCAACTTGTCTTGACCTCGTCTGAGCTCTTCATTGTCGTCTCCTGCAGATGACTATCTCAAGCTCGTCTTCAGATGACCTCTGCTTCTTCGACCTCAGCTGACTTTCCTAGCTCTTCCTAGTCTGATCAGTCTAGTGCTAGGACTTTACCTCAGCTGTTCTACACAGTTAGCTGGTCATCTTACTATATATATGTTGACTCTAGTCTGACTTCTTTTAACTCATCAAAACTTCTTCTGATCTAACATGTACACATTCTGATTAATGGTACAATATCAGGTGTGTTACAGTAGAAAGACCGAATTGGGGGAGATTGTTGATGTTAGTGACAAGTGTTACTCTGAATGTGCCAACATTCAGGTCACAACATCAGAATTCATCCTTCCACTAACCTTAACCCACGTAGTGCTTTGTTCAATGTCTTGGTTTTACAGGTTGAAGACTTATAGCAGTTTTCTATAAGTCAGGAGGTTGAAAACAAGAGTGAGAAGTTGAGGAAAGCATGGGGAAGTTACTAGAGGTTACCTACTTTTAAGGGAGATGTGGAAGTTCCCTTAAAGCAGTTTTAGTGTCCAGATTTTCTGTAAATACACGGTTGCTATGAAGACAAAACTTGAAGATTGAGGGAAACACAATCTAGCGTAGTCTATTAGCATAGATTATTTGAGTTTATTGTATGTTTCATACTCGATTCTTCCGTTGCTGAACGTTGCCACATTTCACACAACATTTGGGTCTGTAATTGTAATGAGTGATAGGTTAGTTGTTTAACATCTATTCATTGTATACGTAGACCTAGTTATAGTGTGGTTCAGGTTTTCACTGATTGTATCACTAAACAATTATTAGTGATATTTCACCGAAAGACAGTATAGACTTATTTATAGTCTATACAAAATTTTGATATCCATTTTGCAAAGTGTATAAATCTTCCGATGTGTCTATATCTGTATTTGTGTTTGTGTTGTTCTTCGAATGTGCCAACATTCCATACAATATTCTGTCAAAACACCCACGCACACCTTCACTATCTAATCAATCAAAATTAATTAAATTATATCTAATTAAATAAACTCAGCCTTTATAAATACATAGACCGTATAAAATTCACTGAGTCCCTATAAAATACACTAAGTCCGTATAAAATACGTATTTAATGTTGGAGTATACTGTAAAGCAAACTTTTGTTGGGCTTTGTGGATGTATATTTGATTTCCTTATTATCTGAAATAAATATTTTTCACATTATTGCTTTCTTTCAATAGTGATTGTTTGTATGTCTATTTATCTTATATTGTAGACAATGTGGTGGGTTTGTAGTCACACAGAAGATAACATTGTCGGTTCCTTACAAGATATAAACAGTACTCACGACTGAGATAGTTCTGGACATAACTATTGGTTTAAGTTGTAGTATGAACTTGTTGGTGGCTTGTCTTGGTCATTAGTTTATACTAATACGACTGTGTCGTATTGAATGGATCACAGATAAGACATGTTCTTCTATTCTAACTGTCATGAAGAACTAGAGGTCTTGGTGACTCTTATAATTCTTAACCCTAAGTGTGATATTTAGGTGTGTGGAGTGCTTATTCACTACTTTGATTTATCATGGGTGAGAATCTTATTAGATTCAACATACTCTGTATTTTGGGTAGTGATATCACTCGCATGATGTCTATTTATTGGCATTAGGGCACTGTGTCCTGGTCATCCAGGTGATGACGTCCTCTTGAGGATCTCATAAAGGATTGTCGTATTAAACCCTGCAGGTGGATTTAATCCGTACGACAACAAGGTTGAGTGGTACTACTCAAGGAATAATAGATATTAATTAATTAAAGTAGTCAGAAACTTTAATAATTAATGGACGTGCGATATCTTTAACACGGGGAGTTATAGAGTCTAATAGAAGTCCTGATTCGGTTCGGGATAGGACGGGAGTGCAACATTAATTCTCTAGTGGAATGAATTAATGTTTTCGGGCCAAATAATGTTCTGGGCTGAACATAAGAACGTTTGGACTTGAAAGAAGCCCAAACCCTATACCTTCTAATGGATCCCTAGTCTGGCCCATGAAAAAACCTAATGAGTGTATATAAAAAGGGGCTTCAGTTCGTTTAAAAGATGAGGAAGAAAAAAAAAACGCTGCAGCAGCCCTTTTTTCACCACGATTCGATAGCTCGCCGTCCACCCGGTGTTCGAACGAGGTTGGGAGACAGACTAGAAGGTCTATTGTGGAATCAAAGCCTTGATCTTCAAGGGTAACGAATCTAACATTTGCTTTAGATGCATGTTTAGGTTTTATTTATTTATTTTTGTTCTCTGTTTTATATGTTTGGCATCCAACAACGATCTTGGGATCGGACCGCTTTCACCGGCGTGTTCCATCATTTGATATCAGAGCCCTGATTCGTGGATTGTTGGCTCTGCCTGAAACGTGTGATTTGATTCCTATTTCGTTTCTTGTATATATGTCGTTTTTGTCTTGTTTTGGTATTTAGATCGTTCTCTGTCGCAACCCTTGGTGATGTTGTAATCGTTTTTCCCACCAGATAATAAGTGTGGGTAGTATAGATTTTCTTTTATCACTGCAGTAGGGGTTTTGCTTGTTTTTGTTGTATTTTTATCGCAAAGATGGGCCATGGCGGATGAAGGATCTGGAAACGGACACCAGAGTTTTTTGTGTTATGGCCTTGGACGATTGCCACTGTTTTGGCCATAACTTTTGACTCGAGTGTCCGTTTTCTGCCCATAATACCTTTTCGGAAACATCTTGAAGTGCTCTACAATCATCAAAGCTTTGCTGTGATGGCCTGTGGCGAGGGCTAATTCAATCGTCTTGATGAAGTTTTCTGCCAGTTTTTAGTCGGTGGACGTGAACTCGAGCCATTTGCCTTGCGTCAGAGGCCGATGCGAGGCATCCATCCGCGCCCTTGATTTATCTTTGTAATAGCTTAGTATAGGCTGGTTTTGATAGGTTTTCAAGGGGTTGCGATAGATATGCATTTAATTCTGCTTTTATTTGTTGCATATTACTTTGTTGTGGCATATTTGTGTTTTTTTTTATAATATGCTATTCCTGCAAATAACCTTCACATTTAAATGACTAAGTGAGATAATTGAATTTTAATTAATTCATTGGCCTCCACAATTGGTCTCTAAGTAAGGTGTCTGTTGCTTGTGGGACCTTGGAGTCTTCCCCTAATGGGTGCAACATTCACTAGCTTGCTAGTTAAGACTTGTAATCAAATGTTTTAATCTTTAGATGAAGTGTGTGGTCTTCCCCAACGGATGTATCATTCATGAGTTCATCGGAAAAGAATAATTCAAGATAAATTGTGGTCATCACTTAGGTGTGAATTTAACATAACTCCCCAACGGGGTCCCTGATCTAATTCACATGGTCAGTTGAGTTCCAACTATTAATTTCATTCGTCATAAGGATAAGTTGACGTGAAATTGAAATTAAAGACCGGATGTCTGGTTGATGAACAGATACGTAAACGACCACCTTAATGTGGCTTGCGTGTGTGTTTGTTGGGCTGTTGGAGGTTGTGTTGAATGTTGGTTTTTTGAAGGTTTCCAATATTTTATGTTTCAATTTATGTGATTTAATGCTTGCTTGCATTTTATTTATTACAGATAATTGCATGATGTCGTTCAACCCGCTTATGGTAATTTTAAATCAAAATAAGCTTCGTCCGAATTATTTGGATTGGAAAAGAAATCGATATTGTCCTAGTTGCGGATGAGTATAAGTTTGTACTCACTACACTGCTCCCGCCCCTTTGGAACCCGATTCCACCAAGAGCAAAAGGAGGCTCATAAGAAGTGGCATAAGGCTAATGAGATGGCTCGTTGTTACATTTTGGCCTCGATGTCAAATGTTTTACAACAGCAGCATCAAATATGCCTAATGCCGCAGATATGATGTTGAGCCTAAAAGAGCTTTTTGGTGAGCAGGATAGGGCTGCCCGTTTTGAGGCTATGAGGAAGATTATGTCAACCTCTATGCCAGAGGGAGCGTCGGTCAGGGACCACGGTCTCAAGATGATTGAATATCTGAATGAGATCGAGGTCCTGGGAGGAGAAATCGATGGTGATACCAAGATCGATATTATCCTACACTCGCTCCCAAAGTCCTTTGAGAACTTTTGTTTAAATGTAATCATGAGTAAGAAGGACTATACTATAGCCGAGCTTCTTACGGAATTGGTTGCGGCGGAGGGTCTCATGGGTAAGGGACCACAGGCTAATGTTTCTGTTCAAGCTGGATCTTCTTCGTCTAAGGGCGGGAAGAAGAAAAGGCCTTCACAGAAAAAGAGTGGTGGAAACAGTGGGAGCAAGAAAGTGGCGCCTTTGGCGCGCTTCGGTGGCTTGAAGAAGCCGAAAGGCAAATGCTTCAAGTGCAAAGAAGACAGACATTGGAAGGCTGATTGTCCTCTCCCGAAAAAGGATAACTCGTACGTCTCTTGCTCTGGTTGTTGAAACATGTTTTGCGGCTTGTTCTGCCTCTTCTTGGGTAGTAGATACAGGAGCCACTGATCATGTTTGTTACACCTTACAGGGGTTTCTGCTAACAAGGCAACTGAGTGAGGGCGAGATTACTATCAGTTTGGGCAACGCTACAACAGTAGCAGTGGTCGCAGTGGGAGATGTGCACTTGTGTTTTTCTGATTCTGTTTTAGTATTAAAGAACGTTTTGTACGTGCCGAGTTTTCGAAAGAATTTAATTTCAGTTTCGAAATTGTTTTTGGACGGATGCTCAGTTGTTTTTAATAATAATGTTGCTATTATGAGAAATGACTTTTTAATCTGTTCCGGCACGTTAGAAAACGGTCTTTATACCATTACTTGTGCATATCGTACTATGACTGAAGCTCATTCATCGTCATCATCGAATAAGAGAAAAGAACCTTCTAAGATGAATCAAACATACTTTTGGCACCTAAGATTAGGTCATGTCTACTTGAGAAGGATTCAAAGACTGGTAAGTAGTGGATCTTTGGAGTCTCTCCAAGTGGAACCATTCTCAGTCTGTGAATCCTGTTTGGAAGGCAAGATGACCTCAAGACCTTTTAAGGCCAAGGGGAATAGGGCCAATGATGTGTTGGAATTGATTCACTCGATTTGTGTGGGGCTATGTCTATTCAAGCTAGAGGTGGATTTGAGTACTTCGTCACTTTCCCTGACGATTACTCAAGATATGGGTATATCTACCTGATGCGCCACAAGTCTGAATGCTTTGGAAAGTTCAAAGAATTTAAGGCAGAAGTGGAGAACCGTCATGGTAAGAGTATCAAGTCACTGCGATCTGATCGTGGTGGCGAATACCTTAGCAATGAGTTTAGGCAATACTTATTAGAGAATGGGATTACATCCCAGCTTACCGCGCCTGGTACTCCCCAACAGAATGGCGTGGCCGAGAGAAGAAATAAGACTCTATTGGACATGGTGAGATCGATGATGAGTTATGCTTCATTACCTACCTCGTTTTGGGGATATGCCTTGGAAACGGCGGCGTACCTTCTAAACTATGTACCTTCGAAAGCAATTCCAAAAACTCCGATTGAATTGTGGTCTGGGCGAAAGCCTAGTCTAAACCACATTCGGATTTGGGGTTGTCCAAGACATGTCTTGAACAAGGAGCTGATAAGTTGGCACCTAAAACTGAAGTGCGGTTGTTTGTAGGGTATCCTAAGGGAACGAGAGGTTGTTATTTTTATAGTCCTAATGATCAGAGGGTGATTGTGAGTACTAATGGCCGATTTTTAGAGGAAGACTATATGTATGAGCATAAGTCCAATAGTGAGATCATTCTTAATGAGTTAAGGGGAGACAATGGCACACCGAGTGTGCAAGAGGAAATACCACAAGAGACTGCACAACGTGGTTACTCTGATGAACCTTTACACGCATTGCCTCGTCGTAGTGGGAGGGTTGTTCGTCAACCTGATCGTTTCATGTTTGTGGGAGAGTCTGTGGACTTGATTCCAAGCGATGAACATGATGATAACGATCCCTGGACTTATAAAGAGGCAATTCAAGACAAAGATGCAGAGTCTTGGCACAAGTCTATGGATTCTGAAATTGAATCTATGGATTCTATGGAAGTATATGACCTAAGTGCACTTCCCCATAGCCAGAAAGCCGTTGGGTGTAAGTGGGTCTACAGACGTAAGAGAGGATCTGATGGGCAGATTACTGCTTTTAAGGCACGGTTGGTAGCAAAAGGTTTTACTCATAAAGAAGGGATCGACTATGATGAAACCTTTTCACCAGTAGCCATGCTAAAGTCGATCCGGATTCTCTTATCCATAGCTAATCACATGAACTATGAGATTTGGCAAATGGATGTCAAGACAGCTTTCCTTAATGGAAATTTGGATAAGGACATCTATATGCAGCAACCCGAGGGTTATGTGAAGAAAGGCCAAGAGCATCTAGTCTGGAAGCTGAAAAAGTCTATTTATGGGCTAAAGCAAGCTTCCAGGTCTTGGAATATTCGTTTTGACAAGGTGATCAAATCCTTTGGGTTTGAACAATGTCAAAATGAAAGTTGTGTGTACAAGAAGAGTAATAGAGACGTAGTGGTATTCTTAGTACCTGTACGTAGATGATATTCTTCTCATTGGCAACAGTGTGAAAGTGTTATCAGATGTAAAGGTGTGGCTTTCAGA
Source organism: Paraleonurus japonicus (assembly GCA_030762865.1). Taxonomy (NCBI): domain Eukaryota; kingdom Viridiplantae; phylum Streptophyta; class Magnoliopsida; order Lamiales; family Lamiaceae; genus Paraleonurus; species Paraleonurus japonicus. The sequence goes on along the minus strand of CM061059.1, from coordinate 10,714,056 downwards.
ACAGTTTCAAATGAAGGATTTGGGAGAAGCATCATACATTCTTGGTATTAAGGTCATTCGTGATCGGAAAAAGAGAATGTTGTGTTTATCTCAAGCGTCTTATATTGATACTGTAATTGCTCATTTTAGCATGCAAAACTCCAAGAAGGGTTTACTACCTTTTAGACATGGAGTTCCCCTATCTAAGGATATGTGTCCTAGGACACAGAAGGAGATAGAGGAGATGACTAAAGTTCCTTATGCTTCGGTTGTAGGAAGCCTTATGTATGCGATGCTGTGTACGAGGCCTGATATTTGCTATGCAGTTGGCATGGTTTCAAGATATCAGTCTAACCCTGGTCAAGGACATTGGACTGCTGTCAAGCATATTCTCAAGTATTTGAAAAGGACTCGAGATTATATGCTGGTATACCAGTCAGATAATATGATTCCTTTGGGTTATACCGATTCAGATTTCCAAGCTGATCGAGATGAACGGAAATCTACCTCGGGTTATGTGTTTATGCTGGGAGGCGGAGCCATATCTTGGAGAAGTGTGAAGCAGAAATGCATCGCGGACTCCACTATGGAAGCCGAGTACGTAGCTGCCTCAGAGGCTGCTAAAGAGGTTGTTTGGCTACGTAGTTTTTTATTGGACTTAGGGGTGTCTCAGAGTATGCCGATGTGCATCACTATTTATTGTGATAATGCGGGTGCAGTGGCAAACTCGAAAGAACCTAGAGCCCACAAAGCAAGTAAACACATAGAGCGGAAGTACCACATTATACGAGATATCGTAAATCGAGGAGACGTGGCTGTGGCTAAGATTGCGTCGTTGGACAACCCGGCCGATCCTTCACAAAGACTCTGGCAATAAAAGTCTATGAAAAACATGTAGAGGGTCTTGGTTTACGATGTATTACAGCTAGACTTTGAGTATAAGTGGGAGAATTGTTATGACTTTGTGTGTATACAAAAAGTTTAGCTTTATTATAAGTGGGAGATTGTTGGAGTATACTGTAAAGCAAACTTTTGTTGGGCTTTGTGGATGTATATTTGATTTCCTTATTATCTGAAATAAATATTTTTCACATTATTGCTTTCTTTCAATAGTGATTGTTTGTATGCCTATTTATCTTATATTGTAGACAATGTGGTGGGTTTGTAGTCACACAGAAGATAACATTGTCGGTTCCTTACAAGATATAAACAGTATTCACGACTGAGATAGTTCTGGACATAACTATTGGTTTAAGTTGTAGTATGAACTTGTTGGTGGCTTGTCTTGGTCATTAGTTTATACTAATACGACTGTGTCGTATTGAATGGATCACAGATAAGACATGTTCTTCTATTCTGACTGTCATGAAGAACTAGAGGTCTTGGTGACTCTTATAATTCTTAACCCTAAGTGTGATATTTAGGTGTGTGGAGTGCTTATTCACTACTTTGATTTATCATGGGTGAGAATCTTATTAGATTCAACATACTCTGTATTTTGGGTAGTGATATCACTCGCATGATGTCTATTTATTGGCATTAGGGCACTGTGTCCTGGTCATCCAGGTGATGACGTCCTCTTGAGGATCTCATAAAGGATTGTCGTATTAAACCTGCAGGTGGATTTAATCCGTACGACAACAAGGTTGAGTGGTACTACTCAAGGAATAATAGATATTAATTAATTAAAGTAGTCAGAAACTTTAATAATTAATGGACGTGCGATATCTTTAACACGGGGAGTTATAGAGTCTAATAGAAGTCCTGATTCGGTTCGGGATAGGACGGGAGTGCAACATTAATTCTCTAGTGGAATGAATTAATGTTTTCGGGCCAAATAATGTTCTGGGCTGAACATAAGAACGTTTGGACTTGAAAGAAGCCCAAACCCTATACCTTCTAATGGATCCCTAGTCTGGCCCAAGAAAAAACCTAATGAGTGTATATAAAAAGGGGCTTCAGTTCGTTTAAAAGATGAGGAAGAAAAAAAACGCTGCAGCAGCCCTTTTTTCACCACGATTCGATAGCTCGCCGTCCACCCGGTGTTCGAACGAGGTTGGGAGACAGACTAGAAGGTCTATTGTGGAATCAAAGCCTTGATCTTCAAGGGTAACGAATCTAACATTTGCTTTAGATGCATGTTTAGGTTTTATTTATTTATTTTTGTTCTCTATTTTATATGTTTGGCATCCAACAACGATCTTGGGATCGGACCGCTTTCACCGGCGTGTTCCATCATTTGGTATTAGAGCCCTGATTCAGGGATTGTTGGCTTTGCCTGAAATGTGTGATTTGATTCCTATTTCGTTTCTTGTATATATGTCGTTTTTGTCTTGTTTTGGTATTTAGATCGTTCTCTGTTGCAACCCTTGGTGATGTTGTAATCGTTTTTCCCACCAGATAATAAGTATGGGTAGTATAGATTTTCTTTTATCACTGCAGTAGGGGTTTTGCTTGTTTTTGTTGTATTTTTATCGCAAAGATGGGCCATGGCGGATGAAGGATCTGGAAACGGACACCAGAGTTTTTTGTGTTATGGCCTTGGACGATTGCCACTGTTTTGGCCATAACTTTTGACTCGAGTGTCCGTTTTCTGCCCATAATACCTTTTCGGAAACGTCTTGAAGTGCTCTACAATCGTCATAGCTTTGCTATGATGGCCTGTGGCGAGGGCTAATTCAATCGTGTTGATGAAGTTTTCTGCCAGTTTTTAGTCGGTGGACGTGAACTCGAGCCATTTGCCTTGCGTGAGAGGCCGATGCGAGGCATCCGTCCGCGCCCTTGATTTATCTTTGTAATAGCTTAGTATAGGCTGGTTTTGATAGGTTTTCAAGGGGTTGCGATAGATATGCATTTAATTCTGCTTTTATTTGTTGCATATTACTTTGTTGTGGCATATTTGTGTTTTTTTTTTTATAATATGCTATTCCTGCAAATAACCTTCACATTTAAATGACTAAGTGAGATAATTGAATTTTAATTAATTCATTGGCCTCCACAATTGGTCTTTAAGTAAGGTGTCTGTTGCTTGTGGGACCTTGGAGTCTTCCCCTAATGGGTGCAACATTCACTAGCTTGCAAGTTAAGACTTGTAATCAAATGTTTTAATCTTTAGATGAAGTGTGTGGTCTTCCCCAACGGATTTATCATTCATGAGTTCATCGGAAAAGAATAATTCAAGATAAATTGTGGTCATCACTTAGGTGTGAATTTAACATAACTCCCCAACGGGGTCCCTGATCGTTACCTTACTGGTTATTCTCCGATCGCCACCTCGTGACTCTCCGATCGCCGCCCTCCTCGTCTCCCTCCGATCTATATTGGCCATATAAAATACTTGGCCCATACAAATTGCACTGAGCCCGTATATAATAAACTCAGCCCGATGAATTTCAACGCTTTGCTTTAGGTATTATTCAAGCTATTCTTCGATTTGTAATTTTTTCCATCTGAGTTTTCCATCGGAGTTTGAATATTCTCCAATCTGTGATTTATGACTTCTAATCCGCTTTATTTTTCTTATCTCGAGGATATACGGGCTTGTCAACGGGGCGGGGCGGGGCTAGGGGGACATTCCCCATCCCCATCCCCGTGAAATTGGGGATTCCCCGTCCCCGTCCCCGCGAACTAAACGAGAAAAATTCTTCCCCCATTCCCCGCCCCACTGGGGATTCTTATCCCCGCGGGGATTCCCCATTCCCCGCTTTATTTTTTAAAAATAATTTTTTTTAATTATAATAATTAAAATAAACAATATAAAAATACATAGAAATATAAGATTTATTACTATCCACAAATTGAAGAAACCAAATATGCCCTATAAGAGTTCTCATTCGGTCTCCAACAAAACTTAATCAACAAACAAACACCAAAAAAAATGCATAGAAACATCAAATAAGCAAAACAAACTGCATTTTGTGAAATATTTAGTATATAAATTCTATAAGCACATCATATTTGTAGCACACCAATTAACATATTAATGCCAAAGAACAGTAACAAAAGATATTATCATTTTCAATCAAAAACATAAAACTCAGAAAAAGATACCAAAAACAAAGAAAAAACTAAGATTTCTTTACCCTTTACTCTACATTTTTTGGGAAGAAGAAAGTTAAAAAAAAAAATAGGATCGTGAGCTTAAAATAAATTGAGCAAAATTTGGGGTTGAATACTTGTACCACTGAGACATGGCTAACGACAAGTCCGCGGCGGAACAAGAAATGGAGGAGGCGGTGGCAGTGCAGCACTGCAGCAGTGAGGCGATGGCAGCGGGAATGTGAGGCGGAGACGACAACGCAATAGTGAGGCGGCGATGGCGAGGACCCGATGGCGTGAAGAAGCTGAATTAGGCCAGCCCGAATGTCCTCCCCGACGGTAGTGAGGCGTCGACGGTGGGCCGCGGTGGAGGAGGCGTGAAGGATGTAGCAGTGAGGAGATAACGTATTAGCGTGACTGCGTGAGTACACTTCTGATGCGTAAAAACTGACCTGGGCCTGTTTCCCCACCTGGGTTCACGGGGGTAAAGCCTTTACGCACTTAAGATCCTTAGCTCACCTCGAACAAACGTACCTGCAAAACACGCCGGAGGGTTCTCCGGCGTAGGCACTCCGACGCTCAAGTCAGGTCACCGGAAAACACTCAAGAAAGTACGTATAAGGTAGCTAAGTGAGAGTGATAGTGATTCGATACCGTTACCTCCCTGCGGGGTGTCTTACTTATACGTACGTTGAGATCCATAACCGTTAACACAGTCTCCTGGCAATATCCCGCACGTTCTGCCATGATGTCGTGCGTGGATATCTTTTTCCTCAAGATATCTGATCATATCTACGAATTCCCCCGGAGGGAGGTTAGACCCAGTCAATGAGGAATATGGGGAATATTCCTTGGCTTGGGCCTCAATTATCTCAACTACTCGTTCCTTCCAGCGTTTCTTGATCTTATCAGATAAATAACCGTCATGGGCTTAGTCAAAAACCCTCACGTACTCTTTACATCTCGCCTGGGCTTCTCGGCCCACCTGTAGCCAGGTCTGGGCCTCGCGGCCCACCTGCAGCCGGGCTTTGGGCTTCGCGGCCTGTATTCAGTTGTAAGCCTTATGGCCTATCTGTAGTTGGGCTTGGGCCTCATGGCCCCTCTCCCTACAAGTCTGGGCCTCGTAGCCCCCCTGTAGGTAGGTTTAGGGCTTCGTAGCCTGGTTTCAGCCGATCTGGGCTCGGGCCCATCTCGGGTTTTCCTCCCTTTATCTAGGGTATCTAATAACGTCATTAGGCCCTATTGGGCTGGTCGTATTTGGGCCCTACGTGTAGTTGGGCCTGACATTTTTATCCGTATCAACCACTCCCCCTACTCTGGTGAGCGATCTTGGAGCTCACTGGAGTAAGGAAGATTTGCACATTCCTCCCTGCAGCTTTAGCTTTGAGATGTCCTCCCTGCAGCTTTAGCTTTGAGATGTCCTCCCTGCAGCTTTAGCTTTGGGGGGTCCTCCCTGCAGCTTCGGCTTCCTGGATACATCCCCTCTCGCTAGTCCTTTGGATTTCAGCGACCCCTCGGCTCCCTAGGTCGCCAGCTGTCGAGCATGCATCTGCTCTTCAGCCTTCAAACACTGATGCACGTCCCATCAGTTCCCCTCTTTATTTCAAATCAGTTACTCTTCCTCTTCTCTCCCTCTAAATTCTCGCTTTCTCCGGTCTTCTCGCGAAGTCCTCCGGGATCATCCTCTCCGCCTCTTACTTCAAATTTCTTTCCACCGCCTGTAATTTTTCTCTCCTTTTTTTCTCATTTGTTCATACAAACGTTTTCATCCATGTCTCGCCTTCTCCTCCCGAACCATTTCCCACGCTCAAAACTCATCCCGTAGTTCTCATCACTCCTCATCCCCAACCCCTCTAGGGATTCTCCTCTTGTTTCCCTCTCTCTCAAGAGGTGGATAGGGTCTGGTTTTGGGACTCTTTCGCGGGTCCCTCAAAAATTTCGGAAAAAGCCCTAAAGGACCTCCTCTCCGGTGACTATATTGCATCGGGGTATAGCTTATCTCTTCCGGATCGGGGAGTGCGACCTAACTTGGCGACTCCCCCGGTTTTAGCTTTTTGGCAAGCCCGGTTTGAGGTCAATGCTGCGCCTTCCTCCTCCCAAATTCCTCTCGCCAAATATCGGACCTTTATGGTGTCCTCTCAACCAATTTGCTCCAAATGCTATTCGCATGATGATCTCCTTTTACATTCTTCTCAAGGGGAATGGGGGACACCATCTCGCGGAACTTTTCTTCTCTCATTATAATCAGAAACCGTCGGCCCTTTTTACTATGTAAGCAGCAGGGTAAAAGGGAAATGCTCTTTCTTGGGTAAAGTCCCAAATGTCAATAAGGAGTGGGGTAACCACTATATTTTCATAACCCCCGATAAACCCTGGCCCTTCAAGCACCAACACTGGGTGTATAAGAACCCCTCTCCTCCAGCTCCTCCTAACCATATCTCTTCTCCCACTAACCGCCGGGTAATTCAGATGTTGAATTCCCACGTTCGTACCCACGGGCCTTTCTATTTGCCCGGGCTTTGTTCCAACCCCCGCCTCCTTTCTCATTTCAAGTTTTGCTCCGTGAAAATCCCTTTTGAACCGAGAGACGGTAAATGTTTTCTCTTTTTCTCATAAACACACCTTTTATGAGCTTTCTCTAAATATTCTTGTACTGTTTTTCCGTTTTCCAGATATGTTGTGGTTGTCAAAGGTCTTGGAGGACCCATAAGGCTCTTCGGTGCACCTCCTCCATCCGTCTCGCAACCGATGTTCCGATGCTACTCCTTCCTCTCCCGCCCCCATCAAGCGGAGCCCGAAGAGGTTGAACCCGAGGCTCCCCCTCAAAGAAGTCTAAGACCCATAAGGGCAAAGCTACTACTAAATGTGGCTCACTCCTTCGAAGGATACCTTTAGGCGCAAGTACCCCCACACGCAGCCGAGGCCTCTCCTCTCTTCCGCCCCCATCGATGTTGACTCTTACTCCTCGGGTGCTTCCGCCAAAGAAGTTTTTTAGTGAACGGATTTCCGCCGAAGATTATGAGAAGCTTACCAGCCTCCCTCCACTGCCAAGCAGCGGCTCGGTCCAGCAGGACATTTTGCTCAGTACTCCCTAATCCCACTTGATCGGTATATTTGACTTTTAATGCCCCTTTTGACACAATTCTCGCGACTCATTTCGCAGCTGGGCATCCTCGTTATCCAGCTTGTGGAGCCCTTCTAACCTTCTCCCCTTCACCCCAACTCAAAGAATTGGAGGACGACCTCCTTGTAGAGAAGAAGAAGATCTCCCGCCGCCTCCCTTCGCCTCAAGAAGGTTGAGGCCGAGCCGGCAAAAGCCGAGGCGGCACGAGAGGCTGCGGAAAAGAAACTAATGACTCCGGGCGGTCCACCATGCTTTGCAAGAGTCCTGTGTGCATCAAGGCCTTGGTGGAGGGAGCAAGGTCCCGCTTGAGACCTCTTTTTCTCTCGGACTGGCCAAGATTTTCTCGCATGCTTTGTGGCCTGCCCTACGAAAGGACTACCTCAATCACCCCAGCCTTTCTAGGGACATGAGCCCCTACATCCGGTTTTTCTACAAGTATGGCTTCAATGCAGCTATCCAAAGAAGAAAAGCGTATCCTCGGCTTTTCTGGGAGTTTGACAGAATGGCCCTCTTATGGCCATGCCTACTCCTCCTCCTTTTAAGGGGGACTCCTCTCGGTCCATCGAGGAAGAGTGGTGGGTTCCTGGCTTCTCAGCCGGGATGGTAGCAGATTTGGTGAAGGTTGAAGTAACTACTGCAGAGATGCCCCCGCTGGCTCCCCCTTTATTCCCCGACTCGAAACTCCTATCTCCTGGGAGGAAGCCTCGCATAGCTCGTGCTATGGAGAAGGATGCGGAGATAGCGGGCACCGCCGGGAATGTATGAACCACCCCACTCCCCAGCTAATTTCTAAGACACTTTTATACTGTAATGAATTCTGCTTCTCTCTCTCTTGTTCTTATGCCGGTTTGGCATTTAAACTTTGCTCTCCCCGCTGTTGGGAGTTTAGATTTTGTTTTTGCACTTGGTTTCCCCCTCGCCGGGGGCCTTTTTGTTTTTGAATGAATGGGATCCTCCCTTGCCGGAGTTAAATTTTCGCTTATCTCGCGTATTCTCCTTGCCGGGAACTACTTTTCATATCTGGTGTTTATACTCCCTCGCCGGGAGCTTATTACCGCATGTATATCGGTGTCCTCCCTTACCGAGTTGCATGCTTTTAAACTGCTTTTAGCTTCTAAGTCATTAGTTTGCATGCATGGTTTAGTCACTAGGAACATAACACTGGCTTGCCCCGTAAATGTATCCTTTCTCTTACATGTGGAACTTTTATCTGTTTGAAAACCCCCCTTTCTCCCCTCTAGGGTTTTATGGTTTAGGTTTTCCGGATTTCCCTTGACTTCATAGCCTAAGGATTTCTCCCAGTAACTTTTCTCATGCTTGCATAAGTTAGAACCTTGCTTGGCAGGTTCAACTTAGTATTTCAAAAGGTTTCTTAAGCTTCTTACTCCTGAAGCCTCCTTCTAGGTTTTAGCGTGACCAAACCCTCTTTCCGCTAGCTCAGCCTGAATTCTCTCAAGCTATCTCTTAGTTTTGCTTCATATGTTGCCTTACATATCTAGGTTTAGTTAGACTCTGGTACGCCTAACTTTCCTAATCTGCCCTGGGTATGGGTTCGGCCAAACTTTGCATGTTTGACTTTAATACTTTCGAAACTTTTCGCAGCTTCGATCCTCTATCACCCTTCTTAGGTGCTTTATCTATCTAAGCCCTCCAAGAGGCTTTGTCGCTTATGTCTCGTATTTCTCACTTAGCCAATCGGGCTCTCTTTGCTAGAGCCGAGTTGGCTTTAGGAGACTTCTTTTCAATTCCTATTTTCTTAAACATTTTGGGGTTTAGGCCGATTGAATCCCTCTCGCCTACTCCACTTAGCCGGCATGAAGCCAATGGTCAATTTCCGCTTCCCCTGTCACTCCTTCTTCGGAGCAAGTAAGCTCTACGTGCTCCATGGACTTAGCTTTCCTTAACCCCTCGGGGTTTTGAAGTCGGTCCCACCCTTTCTAGGGTCTTAGCTTTTCTCTTCTACAAAACCCTTCCTTAGGTTTATATTGATGTTTCAAACTATTTCTTAGTTTCTTATCTTAGGCTTCACTAAAGCTTAGGCGGGTTAAACCCATACCCAAATATGCCTTAGTTTCCCGCCTCGTAATCCCCTTCTTGGGACTAACCTCGCCGACACTCATAAGTCCAACTTGCTAGCTTTAAGTCTTTCATGATTTAAGTTTAATAGTCCTCTCTCGACACAAGTTTAACTAAACTTCATAAGTTTAACTTCATGACTTCACCGCTTCTAGCTTTTCCATACTCCAAGACCTTTCTTAGGTGTGAGTTTAGCCGAGCCCTTCTCGGGCTCGGCCGAGGCTTAAAAGCCCCATCTCATGTCTTATACTTAATCGGTTAAATCCTCACCGTAGGTTTAACCAGCTCTTAAAGCCATCTTTCAATTTTAACTATTACACCCATTCTCGGGTCTAGATAGGTTAACCCCCTCGAGGGTCCCGATTGGGTTTTTAGAAGTTATTTCTTAACTTCTTTAACCTCTCTCGTAGGTTTAATTTTTAGTGTTTCAAGCTATCTCTTAGCTTCTTTCTCGTAACCCTCTCTCGGGTTTAGGTGGGTTAAACCTCTCTCGTAGGTTTAATTTTAGTGTTTCAAGCTATCTCTTTGCTTCTTTCTCGTAACCCCTCTCTCGGGTTTAGGTGGGTTAAACCCTCTCTCGTAGGTTTAACTTTAGTGTTTCAAGCTATCTCTTAACTTCTTTCTCGTAACCCCTCTCTCGGGTTTAGGTGGGTTAAACCTCTCTCTCGTAGGTTTAACTTTAGTGTTTCAAGCTATCTCTTAGCTTCTTTCTCGTAACCCCTCTCTCGGGTTTAGGTGGGTTAAACCCTCTCTCGTAGGTTTAACTTTAGTGTTTCAAGCTATCTCTTAGCTTCTTTCTCGTAACCCCTCTCTGGGTTTAGGTGGGTTAAACCCTCTCTCGTAGGTTTAACTTTAGTGTTTTGAAGCTATCTCTTAGCTTCTTTCTCGTAACCCCTCTCTCTGTTTTTAGGTGGGTTAAACCCTCTCTCGTAGGTTTAACTTTAGTGTTTCAAGCTATCTCTTAGCTTCTTTCTCGTAACCCCTCTCTCTCGGGTTTAGGTGGGTTAAACCCTCTCTGTAGGTTTAACTTTTAGTGTTTCAAGCTATCTCTTAGCTCCGCTTTCTCATAATGCGAATTCATTTCGTGAATGCTCATTGTATTTCTCATTGAATGCTTATCGTGGCATTTTATTTGTTGTTTAACTTTCTCCCAAATTCTCACGTAATCAATCGTGGTGTTGTGATGCAATTGTATCGAATAACATGTATTTATATTTTTCCAATCGTATTTCAACGAAAGAATGAACTCATGAACTCATGGATAATGAAAATCGCTTTCATTAAATGATAAACAAATTTGCCCCATTGACCATAATCGATCAACGCAAGTTAAGAGTTAACTTGACCGGCCTCTTTAAAAACCTCCCTACGGTAAAACCCAAAAGAAACCCACGGGGGAAAAAAAGAGTACCAGTGGGAGCGAAGTTACAATTTATTCGAACATAAATAAAACAACTCTAGCATAAAAAGAACCACCTACTTACAAATGAGGCGGGTACTTTCTTCGTATAAAACCTCTTCAAATGACAGACATTCCAGTGGTCTAGCCAACATTTCCTTCCATGTCTTGTAGCTCGTAAGCTCCTCCTGAGGACCCCCGGTCACCTTGTACGGCCCCTCCCACTTGGGATCGAGCTTTCCAATGTTTTTCAACGCGTCGGCTTGCCTCGACTAGATCTCCTTCTTCAAATCTCCGACTTACGACTTTCTGGTCGTAAGCAGCCTTTATGCGGCTTTTATACTTCTCATTTTTCAGGTGGGCGATCTCGCACTCCTCTTCTAGCATGTCTAGGTTCTCTCTCATCAACTCTTCATTTCTAGCCTCCTGGAAGTGGGCTAAACGATGTGTCTCCATCCCCACCTCTGCAGGTATAACTGCGGCTGCCCCATACACTAGGTGGAAGGGGGACTCCTCCGTTGGCTCCCTGGGGGTGGTCCGATAAGCCCACAAAACTGACTCTCAGCTCATCGACCCACCTCCCTCCAGCTTTGTCCAGTCGGGCACGTATCCCGTTCACAATAGTTCTGTTGGTGACCTCCACTTGACCATTGGCTTGGGGGTGCGCCACCGATGTGAATCTCTGGACAATTTTCAGGTTATCACACCATTCCCGTACCATGTTTCCCATAAACTGGGTTCCATTATCCGATACTAGGATTCTAGGTATACCAAACCTGCAGCAAATAAATCTCCATAAAAACTTGATTATGTTACCTTCTTCTATCCTTGCTAGAGGTACAGCTTCAACCCACTTGCTGAAGTAGTCTACTGCCACCAATAGAAATTTCCGCTGACCCACTACAATTGGGAATGGGCCCACTAGGTCCATCCCCCACTTCGCAAAGGGACATGGAGAGTGCATGGTACCCATCTCCTCTGCAGGGAGGTGGATGAGGCGGCCATGCTTCTGGCATTTCTCACACTTCTTCACCCAGCTCTTGGCATCCTAGGTCATGGTAGGCCAGAAGTATCCAGCCCTCAAGGTTTTCCGGACTATTGCCCGAGCTCCTGCATGGTCAGCACAACAACCCTCGTGTATATCCTTAATTACGTACCTCCCTTCTTGATGGGATAAACATCTCAAGTAAGGTTGCGTGTAGGACCACCGGTACATCTTGTCCCCGATCATCGTGTATCGGATTCTCCAATTCTGAGCTTTCCTTTTATCTGGGCAGCTCTCCGGGTTCTGCAATACTCGATATATGCTGGTTCTCCACCATCTTCGCTCCGATGACCCCTACCGAGGGATTTGTTGATTCAGCCTTCTTCGCAGCTCACTAAGGTGATCTTCCTCCCCGGTAGTGTTACAACTCGCCAGACTTTGAAAGGCCATCCGCTCCGAGTTTTCTCTCCCCGTGGTATCTCGCGGGATCTCAAAGGAATCGAACCTTGCTCGCAGCTCGGCCACTCGCCAAGGTAGGCTACCATCTTGTCATCTTTGGCTTCACCCTTCGTAACTCCGCTGGGTTACAAGTTGGGAATCTCAAAACATGATCACCCGACTCTGCTCCCTGTGTCTCGCGGCCATCTCCATTCCTCGAATCGTGGCCTCATACTCAGCTCCATTGTTGGAGGTGATGAATTCAAACCTCACCGCCACCTGCTTTCTGGCCCTCTGGATCAATGATCACGATCCCAGCTCCACAACCCCGCATGCATAGACACAGAGCCGCCAACATATACCTTCCATTCTCCTTCCTCCAAAGACACGTGTACCCTCCCGGATGAAGTCGAGAGGGCTTGTGCTTTTATGGTCCTCCGTGGCTCAAAATCCACATCATATTCTCCTCCCCTCGACGGCCCACTTGACCATCCTCCCCGAGAGATCAGCTCTCCCTATCACCTGCTTCAAAAGGTAGTTAGTCCGAACAATGACCTTATGTGACAAAAATAAGGTCGTAACCTCCGTGGCAAAGACCATTATAGTCGTGGCTGCTTTCTCTATCTCCGAGTATCTCACTTCAGCTCCCTCGTATGAGCTTACTAATGTAGTAAACAGGTTTCTAGGTTGACCCTCCTCCCTCACCAAAGACGGAGCCGAGCGAGACCCCACCTACAGAGGTAGAGGTAAAGTGTCTCCCCGGTATAGGCTTCGTTAATGTAGGTAATCGGGCTGTGTTGTTTAAGCTCTTCGAACGCCCGCGGCATTGCTCATTCCACTCGAATTTAGATCCCTTCCTCAAGATTTTAAAGAAGGGATGGCTCCTCTCCGCAGATCTAGCTATGAATCGCTTTTAAAGCCGTAATTCTCCCATTCAGCCTCTACAACTCCTTGATATTGGTGGGGGCTGCATATCAAGCACAAACTTTCACCTTAGCAGGGTTAACCTCGATTCCCGCCGGGTCACCATATATCCGAGGAACTTCCCGGATCTCACTCCAAAAGAACACTTTGCTGGATTCACTTCATGCCATTCCTCCCGAGCACCGAAAGCTTCCTCCGTGTCGCCACATGTTTTCCAAATTTTCTACGCTTTTCACGAGCATATCATCAACGTAGACCTCCATGTTCCTCCCTAGCTGGTCTCGGAACATTTTATCCACCATTCTCTAATAGGTAGCTCCTGCATTCTTCAACCCAAAGGGCATTCTAATATAACAGAAAGTTCCACTAGCAATAATCAAACTAACCTTCGGGATATCTGGAGGGAAAATTTGTATCTGATGGTAGCCTTGATAGGCATCCATCATACTTAGCAGCTCAAACCCCGATGTAGAGTCGACCATCTGGTCAATCCTAGGCAAGGGATAATGATCCTTGGGACAAGCCTTGTTCAGGTCTCGGAAATCTATGCACATTCTCCATTTCCCCCCTGGTTTCGCCACCAACACAGCATTGGACAGCCAGGTGGAGAATTGTATTCGCTTGATATGTCCTGCCTCCAGCAGCTTTTCTACTTCCACCTTCGTAATGGCATCTTTCTCTGGTCCGAAGACCCTTAATTTCTGTTTTATTGGTTTAGCTTTAGGATCTACGTTCAGGTGATGCATCGCCACCTCCTCGGGGATACTCATGTCGTCGAGGAAGAAAAAGCAAAAACGCCCGCATTTCTCCGTAGAGCCGCTACTGTGTCCTTTTCCAACTCCGCTCCCACTGGGGCTCCAATCTTCGTTGTGTATCCTTTCTTTTCGGGATATAACTCCACCATCATCAGCTCTCCTTCAGCCTCCATCTTTGGAGGATCGATTTCTTCAGAAATCTTGCACCTCTTGGATTCTCGACCTACCTCTTTGTCTCTTTTCAGGTTGCGATGTAGCTCCTTATCGGCTATCTTTACTGCCTCCACATAGCATTTTCTGGATTGCAGCTGATCTCCAGCTACTTCACCCACCTCATCATTCACTGGAAACTTGAGTTTCATGTGATAAGTTGATATAACCACCTGAAATAAATTCAACAATGGTCTACCAAAAATCATGTCATAAGAGGAGGGTACATCCACAATCAAAAAATTTGCCATAACCACCCTCCTCCGTGGAGCTTCACCTAGCCCCACCTGGAGGGTTACCTGGCCCAGAGGGTGTACTGCTCCTCCCGTGAATCCGTATAACGCCGTATCCACCGATTGCATTTCTATATTCAAATTCATTTTCTTGAAACATTCTAGGAAGATGATGTCTGCGGAGCTCCCTGTATCTACGAAGATCCGTGCTACCGTATATCCCGCCACATCCGTTGTGATGACCAGTGCATCACTGTGGTCCTCCTTCCTTAAGCTTCCATCCTCTGGGCCAAAATGAATCCGAGGCGTATGGGCCGTTTCTTTATGATCCACCTCTCTGGACATTTCTCCTACCTCTCTCCTGAGGGTCCTCTCTCCAGCTTTTCTAGAGTGGAAGGAGTCTCCCTCTGCTGGACCTCCGACTATCATCTGGATAAGTCCTCTCTTCTGGGAGGGTCTCTCCTACTGCCTCCCTTCGATCATCCTTCCTTTCTCCTCAGCTTTATCATCAGCTTCTTTTCTTTTTTGACCCCTGGAGCTAACTCGATCTCTGTAAACAAATTCTTTAAGATGTCCTGCTTGGATCATCCTCTCAATCTCATCACGTAAATGAAAACAATTGTTAGTGTCATGTCCATATTCATTGTGGAAACGACAAAACTTATCTTACTTAGGTTTTTTAGGCCCCCTGGACCGTGTCCATGGAAACTTCATTTCCGGATGGTCAGATGCCACTTCCAGTAGCTCTGCTGGCTCGAGCTTCAGGGGGGTATACTTGTCAAACCTGGAGCGAGGTCCAGATTTTGCAGCTTTCTCAGGTTCTGCTGTTAAGCTTTTCTTCGATGATTCCTTCTTCTTTTCAGGTCCATTTGGTTTGATCTCGGCTCTCTTTGCCTTTCTTACCTACTCCAATGTGACGTACTTCTCCGCCCTCCTTAGCAGTTCATCGAACGTCTGAACTGGCTTCTTAGCCAGGGAGGAAAACAAGTCTCCATCTCGGAGGTTACCAGTAAAAGCATTAATTTTTACCTCCGGGGTGGCGGTTGGAACCTCTAGTGCCGCCTGATTGAATCTCTTCATGAAGGCCCGTAGGCTTTAATTCTCCCCTTGCTTCATGTTAAACAACGTTAGTGTAGCTCTGGGTTGCCTCCTTGCACTGGCAAATTGATGCAAGAAAAGCTCCCCAAACTGTTCAAAGGAGTTAATGGAATTGGGTTCTAGTTGGCTAAACCACTGCTGGGCTGCCTTAGATAGAGTGGTAAGAAAGACCCTGCACTTCACACCCTCCCCATATCGATGGAGGAGGGCCGAATTTTCAAACCTCACCAAATGATCATAGGGGTCAGTCGTACCATCATATTCATAATTAAGAGGTTTAAAATTGCTAGGCAATTCATCTTGTAAGATATTCTCAGTAAATTGGCAACCTGTAATGGGTCGAGGCATACTAACCCGATTTTCCATTTGATGTTTCATGTTGTCCATTTGCTTCCTTAAGGATCTGATCTGGTCTTTCATGGCCTCAGATTGGGTGTCTCCTGTACCCTCTTCTTGGTCCTCGATCTTACTTCCTCGCTGCAGAGGGGCTGTCTCCTTCCCCCGTGCAGCTTCCTCGGGACCCGCCTCCCTCGGCCGAGGGACTGCTGATCTTCTCTCCTGGGCTCCTTCAGCTCCCAGTGCCTCCTCCTGGTTCCTGGACTCCACCTCTCTCCTGCGTTCTTCTTGATACTCGTCCTGCCTACTTCCCCCTGGTTGGGATTGAGCAGGCAGATTCCCCGGTCCTGGTTCTCCAGTTCTTCCTGCAGGTGGAGGTCCTCCTCCTCCGGCCATTGCCCTGGCCACAGCTCGAGCTATCAGATCATCCAGCTGCTCCTGAGTTAGAGCGACAGAGGCAGCTGGTTCTGCGATTCTCTGAGGTATCCCCCTGGCTGGAGCGTTGGCCGCTCCGGGAATCCCTACCATGGGTATTCCTTCTGGTATTGCAGAAGAAGAGGAAGGCATGTTCCCCCCTTCTTCTCTAACAGCAGCTCCTACTCCTGGATGGTGTTGGCCAGGAGTCGAGCTCTCACCTTGTGCCACTGTAACCAGTGGCGGTCCTCCAGTGTTGGGCATAGCCACCGGAGGCACAGGATGGGGCACAGCTTCACCCTGCGTTGGGTTTGAGGGGGCTGTCCTTACCCCAGCTGGTACTAGTGCAATCGGTCTCATGGGTGCACGTTCATCAGTCATGATGTCCTTCTTTCAGATAATCAGAAAAGAAAAGAAGTTGAAACTCACGTCCCAGCTCTCCTTTTCCCACAGACGGCGCCAATTGATGCGTAAAAACTGACCTGGGCCTGTTTCCCCACCTGTGTTCACGGGGGTAAAGCCTTTACGCACTTAAGATCCTTAGCTCCCCTCGAACAAACGTACCTGCAAAACACGCCGGAGGGTTCTCCGGCGTAGGCACTCCGACGCTCAAGTTAGGTCACCGGAAAACACTCAAGAAAGTACGTATAAGGTAGCTAAGTGAGAGTGATAGTGATTCGATACCGTTACCTCCCTGCGGGGTGTCTTACTTATACGTACATTGAGATCCATAACCGTTAACACAGTCTCCTGGCACTACCCCGCACGTTCTGCCATGATGTCGTGCGTGGATATCTTTTTCCTCAAGAAATCTGATCATATCTACGAATTCCCCCCCTAGAGGGAGGTTAGACCCAGTCAATGAGGAATATGGGGAATATTCCTTGGCTTGGGCCTCAATTATCTCAACTACTCGTTCCTTCCAGCGTTTCTTGATCTTATCAGATAAATAACTGTCATGGGCTTTGTCAAAAACCCTCACGTACTCTTTACATCTCGCCTGGGCTTCTCGGCCCACCTGTAGCCAGGTCTGGGCCTCGCGGCCCACCTGCAGCCGGGCTTTGGGCCTCGCGGCCTGTATTCAGTTGTAAGCCTCGTGGCCTATCTGTAGTTGGGCTTGGGCCTCATGGCCCCTCTCCCTACAAGCCTGGGCCTCGTGGCCCCCCTGTAGGTAGGTTTAGGGCTTCGTAGCCTGGTTTCAGCCGATCTGGGCTCGAGCCCATCTCGGGTTTTCCTCCCTTTATCTAGGGTATCTAATAACGTCATTAGGCCCTATTGGGCTGGTCGTATTTGGGCCCTACGTGTAGTTGGGCCTGACATTTTTATCCGTATCAACTTCTAGTCTAGGGTTTCCTAATTTATTTTATATTAATTATTAATTTAAAATTATATAAAATATTAAATATATTAAAGTAATATATATAATATACATATTAAATATTATCGGGGCCCCGCGGGGATCGGGGCGGGGAATACTACCCCCGTCCCCGCCCCATCCCCATTTACGGGGAGTATTTTTCCCCCGGCCCCATTGGGGGAGGATCCCCGCGGGTAACGGGGATTCCCCGCCCCACTACCAAGCCTAGATACACCTGATTTTGATCTCGACGAGGCTATTGTTCCTGATTTAGAGGATGTCGATGACTCCTTTGTACTCGAGACAGAGATGGAGTCGGAGGAGATGGAGGCGGCGGAGATGGATGTCTGGTTTCTGAACATTGTATCGATTTGGGTTCCACATGCACGCAGTTACTCTAATATTGTTATTATTTTCTAGTGCAATTTAGTTCCTGAATTGGTTTGGAATGTGATTAGGTTGATTAGGGTGAATTATTGCATGATAATTATGAGCTTAATCGTCTCAAATTGATGTGATTTTTATGTTAATTCACAATTAATTGGTCTAATTGCATTTGATTGTTTGATTTGGTGTTTGAAGCTTTAATTTTGTAGGTTGGTGGATATTTTGGAAGAAAAATTGAGAACTTTTAACATTACCAAATCAAAGGAGAAAATGTTTGGTTGGAAAGAGGGCCGAGAGACGATCGCAACGCAAAAAAAATCGGCTCAATCGGAGGTCAGATGCTCAAGATATGAGAGAACAAAGTCGGAGAGGGAGAAGCCAGTTGCCCAACTCGACCCGAGTTGCCCAACTCGACCTGAGTTGGCTCCACTCGAGCTGTTAGACCAAGGAAGGTTTTGATGAGTTAAAAGATCAATCCAGATGAGCAGATGACTATGAAGAACAGCTAAGATCAGAGTTTGGTACTAAGCTGATCAGACTAGGTCAAGGACTGATCAAGTCAGCTGGAGACTAGAAAGTGCAAGTCATCTGGAGATAAGCTCAAATCTAGTCGTCTGTAGGAGACAATTATGAAGAGCTCAGACGAGGTCAAGACAAGCTGAGTAGAATAAGAAAGGCAAGTCTTCACCAAGTCATTTCCGAGCGAGTTAGGTAAAATCAGGTGAGGAGCGAAACGATTTTCAAGATTAAGTTTGTTGAGCGAGTTTTCGATTTGTTAGAATTGACTAACAAACTAAGCATCTTTTCGACTTATAAATAGGCCTAGTTTTTGTTTTTCAACACACTTATGCAAATTTGATTTACATTATTCACTACTCGATTTTTATCTCAATCAATTCACAAGATTTTCAAAGGAGTTTTCAAAAGTTCTAAGTGTTTATAGAACACTTTACTTGTAATCTTCAAAGTTCAATATTCACTGTAATAGCTAGATTTTAGAGAAGGATTTAGGAGATTGAAGATTTTAAGATCTATACGAATTGTAAGTTGTAAGTTGAAAGTGAGTAATCAAGCTAGTAGAAGAGACCCTTCTTCAAAGTTTGAAGAAAGAGAGTGGATGTAGGATTTTTAATCCGAACCACTATAAATCTGGTGTTCTTTCTTGCTTTTGTTTACGTATTCTGTTTCTTTCAAATTCCGATTAACTAATTAAATATTGATTTAGAATCAAAGTTAAAACTAAAATATCGAGTTTGCTTTTGATCTTATTAAAGTTGAGATTAAAATTGTTTTCCATTTGTGTTACTTTGAAATTTTGAATAAGATTTAAAAGATTTGTTAAAAATCTATAAAATCTATTCAACCCCCCTTCTAGATTTTATCGTAGAAGGTTAACTCAAGGTTTTCTTTAATCAACTCAACTAATCGGGACCAACAAGTGGTATCAGAGCAGTGTTAAGCTGTTCTGATATTGATTTTAGGTCTTAACCAAGATTCTGAAATTTGTTCTTGTTTATCTTCATTTTCTTTGTATCACTAATGATTCTACTAACAAGATTATGGAGTGCTTTGTTTTCCTATCTCATCATGTCTTGAGCAAGAACAAGAAATCCAAGTCTACCTGAATTTTCAATTGAAGAATATGACTATTGGAAATTCAGAATGGAAAATCATCTCAAGGCTATCCATGATAGGATGGAGGAGGTTCTTGAAGAAGGACCTATTAAATTTTATCATGGAGGCACCAAAGAATGGCATGAATCAG
This sequence comes from Paraleonurus japonicus, assembly GCA_030762865.1. Lineage (NCBI taxonomy): Eukaryota > Viridiplantae > Streptophyta > Magnoliopsida > Lamiales > Lamiaceae > Paraleonurus > Paraleonurus japonicus. The sequence goes on along the minus strand of CM061059.1, from coordinate 10,694,538 downwards.
GTGAAACAAGAGTGAGGCAAGAAAAGAAAAGCTCGAACTCACAAGTGATGAAAGAAAGATTCATAATCTGGATCAAGTTGCTTTAGAAATGATATCATTGAAACATTGAGTAAGGATTGGATTGAAAAGGTAAAAGATGCAAGACTGCCAAGGAAATGTGGGAAACTCTTCTTGGAATATGTGAAGGTTCGAGATCGAGTCAAAGAAAACAAATTGCGATCACATTCTACATGTTTTGACACTTTCAAGATAAAAGAAGAAGAGTCTTGTCATCAAGCATATGTTAGGCTGACTAATCTACTTGAACAAGGCAAATGATTTGGGTAAAACCTATACAGAGAAAGAAATCAACAATAAAGTGTTGAGGTCATTAAGCAAAAGATGGAGAGAGAAAGCTAATATTCTCAAAGCTACTCGAAATCTATCTTCAATTTCACATCACACTTTATTTTCTCATCTCAAGGCATTAGAATATGACATCCAAATCGAAGATGAAGAAGATGAAGCGAGAATCTTCAACATCTGGAAAGATCAGAGCATTTGTTCATCAAGATGAATCGAAAAGATCTCAAGGCGTCGATTTTGTCTATTAAGAAGGAAATGGCTCTTTTGTTAAAAAGATATGAAAGGCTGAAAATGAAGTACAAAAGAAACAAGAGAGACGGATCAGGTCGAAGAAACTACGATCGGATAAAGAAGAAAAGAGTTGAGACGATGATAGGAAAAAGGATCGAGACGAGGAAGCATAAGTCACCAATCGACGAGGAGATAGTAGTCCTAAAACAGACAGAGGAGATATTTGTTATACATGCAACAAGCCTGGTCACTATAGCTATGATTGTCCTCTCTCTACTCACAGGAGAGAGAAGAAGAAGAGAGAAAAGAGAGATAGAAGGTATCTTTGATCGGAGAGCTCTTACCCTGAGAAAGAAAGAAGTTCATGAGACATTATCATCCTCATCCTCATCTGATTTTGGGTCGATGACGACATCTCGTTTAATGGCAAAAGAGGTACATTACTATTCATCCTCGGATAATGATTGTGATACCTTATAAAATCGATCCTAGTCTTATTGATAAACTTTTGAAAGATTTGGAGACTGCTCTATCATGCATAAACCATAAGAGACTGAAAATTTTAATTTAAAGAATCAAATTACTGATCTAACTAAGGTCAATCAAACTAAGGAAAGTGAGAAAACAGTGTACATTCAGGGGAATGTCGGGCCGAGATGATCACTAGTACCTTGTCGATAAGACAGATAAGTTAGAACAGAATTGAATTCTTTGAAAATAAAATTTTCAAATATCTATTCCGAGAATGAGAGTTACAAAAAGACTAACAGAATTAAATCTCAAGATAGGACTTCTGAATAACTCCCAAACCACAATAGATAAAATCTTCAATACTTCACAAAAGTCTAGTGATAAAACTAGATTAGGTTTTGATAGGAGTAAGAAAAATGATCCAATAAAACCTAGAGTTTTTGTTAAAGCAACTAAACCAAAGATAGAAACTAGATTTAGTCCCTGGAAACCAAAGGAATTAATTACCTCATCGATGACTTCAAAAGAAAAAAGCAGGCGAGGAAAGTAACTCTAAGGCTAAACCTAAGACTAAGTCAAAGTCCTATCCTATGTATAATGGCTTTGATGGAAGAAGCAAAACATATCCATTTTTACCAAGATTTAAGACAATCTCAAAAGATCAGTTAAATAAGATTGATCTTGAAAGTCTTATCCTAGTAGATAGATATGGGTGCAAACTTCAATCTATGGTTTTAAGGAACATTGATATCTTTGTCTGGATTCCTAAAGTCAACTTAACATGAAAGGACCCAAAATACAAAGGGGTACCTAAGCAATAAATTTGTGATTGCGGGGAAGATAAGAAGATAGTTGATAGAGGAGACATTCTTGAGGTCATACGGTACATTGACGGTGGTTGTTCCAAGCATATGACCTATGAAAGACGACTTCTCTCTAACTATCAGACCATAGATGGACCAAGAGTAATGTTTGGAGATAACAATTATGGACTTACCAAAGGTGTAGGAACACTGATGATAGGAGATATTCAAGTACATGAAGTCTACTACGTGGAAGGATTGAAGCACTATTTACTATCTGTTTCACAATTTTGTGACAAGGGGTTTTGTGTCAAATTTACTCATAATGCATGCTATGTATTAGATGGTATCAATGAAAATATTCTATTAGCTGGAGTCAGACAAGGTAACATTTATGTTGCTAATTTTAAAAGTTGTCCTAAATATACTTGTCTTGTTGCTAAGAGTTCAGATGACTTAAGTTGGCTATGGCACAAACGTCTTGGTCACTTAAACTACAAAACTCTTAACAAAATAGCAAGGAAATCTTTAGTTAAAGGACTCCCTGATAAAATATTTTCAAAGAACCATGTGTGTGATGCATGTCAAAAAGGAAAACAGACTAAAGCTTCTTTTAAAACAATAAATAGTCCTTCTTCAGAAAGGATTTTGGAACTTCTTCACATGGATCTTTTTGGTCCAGTATCACCTCTCAGCTTTAGTGGAAGAAAATATACCTTGGTAATTGTTGATGATTTTTCAAGATTTACTTGGGTTATTTTCTTGTACAAAAAGAATGAGACTATGATTAAGATCCCAGAATTTCTTAAAAAGGTTCAAAATAAAAAAGGGCTAACTATTGTTAAGATTAGAAGTGATAAAGGTACTGAATTCCTTAATAAGTTTGTTACTAACTACTGCATTGAGAATGGCATAGCTCATGAAACATCTGCAGCAAGGACTCCACAACAAAATGGAGTAGTTGAAAGGAGAAACAGAGCCTTGAAAGAAGCTACTAGAACAATATTATCTGAGTACAACACTCCTCACAGGTTTTGGGCAGAAGCTGTTAATACAGCCTGCTATGTTCAAAATAGAAGTTTGATTGTTAAAAATAAATGTAAAACTCCCTATGAAATTTGGAAGGGAAGATCCCCCAAAATTTCATACTTTCATATATTTGGTTGTAAATGTTTCATACACAACAATGGAAAATCTCAATTAAAAACCTTTGATGCCAAGATAGCACAACAATGTAAATGTTTCTTGGGATACTCATTTGTATCAAAGGCATATAGAGTTTTTAATAAGACAACCTTGTGTGTAGAAGAAACACCCCATATGGTATTTGATGAATCTTCTTTTGAGTTTAGTAAGGCAGATAACATCACAAAGATATCAGATGATCTGGATCAGATGACTATCAAAAGATCAACCATAAAATTCTACAAACAAGAATCAAACTCAGATGAAGAGGAAGAATCAGACAAAGGAAAAAAACCTGAAAGATCTTCCTCACCAGCTGATCTACCAGCTGATCAGACGACCAGTACATCAGATGATCAGGTAGAATCATCAGAAGGTAACATAGACTCATCTGAATTAAATAATTCAGACAAAACATCATCCACTTTAAAAGACAAAGGTAAAAAAGTAATGTCATATCATCCAGCTGAGCAGATAATTGGAGATTTAGATTATGGTGTCCAGACGAGGACCCAACTAAATCAAGATTGTATGTTCAGTTGCTATGTGTCATTACTTGAACCTAAATCTATTACAGAAGCTCTAACTGATTCCAACTGGATTAATGCCATGCAAGAAGAACTAAATCAGTTTCAAAGACAAGATGTGTGGGAGCTTGTTAAAAGGCCTCATCATCAAAAAGTCATTGGAACTAAATGGGTCTTTAAAAACAAAAGGGATGAAAACAATATTGTGATTAGAAATAAGGCTGGACTAGTTGCTCAAGGTTATTCACAATCAGAGGGTATTGATTATGATGAAACCTTTACACTAGTAGCTCGTCAGGAAGACATAAGATTGTTTTTAGCCTATGCTGCTTTTAAAAGATTCATAGTTTTTCAAATGGATGTTAAGTCAGCATTTCTTAATGGAATCCTAACTGAGGAAGTTTATGTAGAGCAACCTCCTGGTTTTGTCAAAGGAGATAAGGTTTATAAACTAAGGAAAGCTCTATATGGACTTAAACAAGCACCAAGAGCATGGTATGACACCTTGTCTGATTATTTAATTCAAAATGGTTTTGTTAAAGGTAGAATTGATAGAACTCTTTTTAGAAAAGAATATGGTTGTGATCTTTTGTTAGTTCAAATTTATGTTGATGATATAATTTTTGGATCAACTAACATATCTTTATGTGAAGAATTTAGTCATCTTATGAAAAGCAGATTTGAAATGTCTATGATGGGTGAGATGACTTATTTTCTTGGACTCCAAGTCAAACAGACAAAGAAGGGAATTTTCATCAACCAAGCCAAATATACAAAATATCTTATTGATAAATTTGGAATAGGTACCAGCCGAGAAGCTAAGATACCTATGATGACAAATTTTTCAATGGATTCAGATGAGAAGGGAGAAGACACTAATCAAACTGAGTATCGAGGTCTAATTGGTTCATTATTATATTTAACTGTTAGTAGACCTGATATTTCATTTGCAGTTGGATTCTGTGCTCGATTTCAAGCTAATCCTAAGAAAAGCCATCTTGAAGCAACAAAGAAAATTCTTAAGTATCTGAAAGGAACTGTAAATATTGGGTTATGGTATCCAGCCAATGACAACTTTGAGTTGTCTGGATACTCGAACTTCGATTTTGGTGGGTGTAAGATAGATAGAAAATCTACATACGGTACTCGCCCAATTTCTTGGTAGTAAGCTGATTTCATGGTTATCTAAGAAACAAACCTCGGTAGCTACTTCCACAACTGGAAGTGAGTATATGGCGGTGGAAGTTGTTGTTCCTGTTGATCTGGATAAGTCAACAGCTAAGGGACTATAATATTATCACCAAAGATGTACCTATCTTTTGTGATAGTAATAGTGTCATAGCTATTACCCAGAACCTAGTCCTACATACGAAATTCAAGCATGTAGATATCAGACACCACTTCATCCGAGACCATGTAGAAAGGTGACATCGGACTAGAAGATCTTGGTGATTTCCAAAGCAAACATTTGACAAAACCCTTTGCGAGAAACAAGGTTTAAAGAACTATCTGTAGAATTAGGATTATTAGATGCTTCTTTAGTAAATCTATAATTCAATGTTTTTCATTCTTTGTTTCTCTCAAATTAGTTTACTATGTCTAGAAAGAATTATCAGATTAGATATGAGTCAAAGGACAATCAGGTAGCTGATATCATTGATCTCCCACTATGGAATCAAGAATCAAGAATTAGTCATATTGACCTTATCTGACATGATGATTACTTATCTAACATTTGGTAAATCAGACTAGGGCACACTAGTCATCTAATCTCTTGAAAAACAGATGACTATCTGCACCCTATCTGATCTACCTCAGCTACTAATGGTTTTCTTCAAGTTAATGTTTTTGCAGGAATAGGTCACAGATCAGATTGTTTCACCTCATCTGTTATAAACCTTCTCATCTAGACATCTTTGCTTCTGAATTCTCTCCATACATTGTGTTTTCTTATAAAACTCTTGTCGTTTTGCTATCATTGGTTGGAAAAGTAATCTTAGAAATTTTCTTTATCCAAGCCTACTTATTTGAAACAAGATGTTTTCTTAACTGGTTTTTAAAAAAAGTTTGCCAAAATTGAAACTAGGCTGTTTTAAAACAGACGAGGTACTTTATCAGTCGATTTTATAAATCCATCTGTTTTGGAAAACCCTTATACGAAGTAAGGTAACCCTAGGATGACGTCCCTTTAGAACGAGTTTAAACGCAAAAACAAGATACCCTCTAGTGATAATCTAGAAGGGGGGGATGAATAGATTATCAAAAACTTTTGCAAGCTTAGATGATCTATCAACTCCAAAAAGCAGTTCTGTGGAAACAAATTTTTGTTTATACTCAATTCAAATAGGATCTAAAGCTTTGTCGGATATCAAATTTTGCGATCAAGAAACAACTAATGAAAACAAGTAATAAAGCGGTAAGAAGAAATAACACGGTTTATAGTGGTTCGGATCAAGCGATCCCTCGTCCACTCTCCTTCTTGAACTTGAAGAAGGGCCTTCACTACTTATTTCCTTCTTTCTTGCTACCTTACTTACAATGATGAATCTTGACCTTACAATGAATCTTCCTAACTTCGAATATCTATGGCTTGAAGATCTAATGAAAAAGTGTTCTATAAACACTAAGAAGCGAAAAACGTATAACACGTTCTTGAATGTGTATGATTCTTTGTTGTTTTGCGTATACAAAGTATAATGAAGAGTGCAAAGTGTCAAAGTTAATTCTAAATTGATTTCTATTCCTATTTATAGAGAACTCCTCTTGGCGATTGTAACTTCTTTGAATTCGATTTTGATCGATTATAACAATATAAGCTAGATGCATAACTTCTTCTGAGTTGTTGAAAACTGCTTCTTGAATCTTTGCATAATATTTTCTAACCCCTCTTCATCTGATGTTTACTTCACCTCGTCTCCATCTTCTTTCTTGTCTAGGCGTTTGTCTTGCTCTTGACAATCTGTCTTTGTCCTTATGCGATATCTTGACCTTATCGATATCTTGACCTTCTTGTCGATCTTCTATACTTAGTTTTATTTACAAAGAAATACTTGTTTGTCTATCTGAGATGCTCATTTGGTCATCCTATTTTACACTTTTAACACATCAAAACTAAATACAAATTTCTTTTCCCAACAATTTCCCCCTTTTTGATGATGTTAAAACTCAGCTCAAGAAAAGAAATGTTAGTAATCTTAAAAAAATGTAAAATAAGCAATTAATTCACATAATCAGATAACTAGAACAATTAGTGTTTTTAACAGATGATCAGAAAATCATGAATCAGATAATCAGAACAATTTGATTACATAATCAGATATTTAAGAGTTAGAAAACGAAACAATACATTTCAGAAATCAAGAGGTTAATCAGATTAGTTTTTAGGAGAAACAACAAAGATTGAGAGTAGATCAAAAATTTATTCACAGTTTACATCAGTAATCATGTAAGTCACACAAAAACAGATAAGATGAGAGAAGTAGAAGACTAGTCATACCACCTATTTTCTTCTGGAACATTGAGCCAGTCAAAGACCCGCTTCTTAAGTGAAATAGTTTCACCTCCCTCTGCAAGATCAGTGTGGCTTGCTTTGATAATCAGTTTTAGCTTAATCTTCTCAAGGTCCAGGATGACCATCAATTTGTTAGAGGGTTCCATCGAGAATAGGTGGTGCGACTACATCTGAGTTGAATTCTTCATTTGCAAGATTGACAAGATATTGATACATCTGGGGTCCTTTTCTTCCAGCCCGATTATGGAAAGCTTCGTCTTCATGGAGTCCCCCCTTAATCACTTTGCGGGCGTGGCCCCGGAAGATCAGTCCACTTCAAATGGCCTCCACCTTGCACGATCTGCCATTAATAGCACTTCTTTGGGGACTACTTCGCTTCTATGATATGGCGAAGGACTTCTTCCCCTTGCTCATCTGTTATCCTCTGAACCCATCTTCTAAGAGAGCGATCATAATATTTTCTGCTTTGCCTTCTCTGCTCTCTTCTCCTCTTAGCCTCCCTTCTCTTATACTTCTCCTTCTCCTCTCTTTTCTTTTTGATCTTTTCTTACGCATCTATCTCAGCTTGTGATTTCTTTGGAACTTGAGCTGTTCTAGGCGATCCGGAAGGAGGCGTAATTTGAGCGAGGTTCTTGCAGGGGACATCTTTTGTGGGTTCGATTCTTGTCTTCCTCACGGCCTTCTCTGTCTTTTCCTCAGTTTCGTCTCTTGTCTTTCGCGATTCTTGAGATAACTCTTCAATTTTCATGCTCGAGCCATGATCTTATCCTCTTGCTCGTCTATTCTTTTCTTGAGCACACTATCTTCCCCCTTTTTAGCATCGACAAATCGGGTATTGCGGATAGTGGCTACTTGTTCAATTTGACTTACAAGTTCTTCTCGTACATGCCTGTCTTATGATCAAGCTGGTCATATCTCTTCTTTTGTCCGACCTCGGCTCGTCTAAACTCATCATCCATGAACTGTTTAATGTTAAGTCGATCTGCCTATCTTTCTCCGAGCAAAGCTGCATCTTTAGGACTTGATGAAATGATGCCTCCTTGGCTTTCCGAGGCTTCTCTTACTTGCTCCTCAAATCCCGAATCTTTGATTTCAATATAGGCGAAACGAGCGTCTTTGTTTGACCCATTCATCTTGAGAGTTCATCTCCTTAGCTTGTTGTCTTCTTAGCTGCAGCCATCTGTTCCTCATGTCGATTGTAGAAAAATATAGATCAATCTTGGTTTTCTTGAATTGCGAACTTCTACATTCTCCTTGATTGATGATGAGATGACATTTGGAACCAGTTGGAAAGCATTCAGACAAGCAGTCTTCAGATTTTGAACTTCAGCTTTTAATACTTCCACTTCGGATACAGACACAGATGTGGAGGGCAAGGTCTGTTCACCAGAAAGATTTATTTCTTCAACTTCAGTTTCCGTTTGCACCTCAACGATGCATTACCTGTTTGTGCCTCTTGTTTGTATCCATCCCAGCTGGCTCATCGGCAGCTCCACCTATCACTTCCTCCACCCTTTCCTCTTCTAAAACAACATCTTTCCTCTGCTCTTCCCCCTTCTCAGCTGCTTTTTCCGCCTCCTCAGGAGTCTCATCTCCAAGATATACTCGTTGTAGGATGTAATCAACAAAGGTATTTTCAGTGAGTATATCTTGGAATGACTTTAGTTTTGCCTTCTTGAGCACCTCCTTTTCCCAGATGGCTAAATTGTTTCCTCCTGCCTCAGCTATCAGAATAGTTGTCTCCTCAAAAGATCCAAGCCTGAGTCTTCTTAACAGATAGACATCGATAAGCTCTTTTAACAGCTCAGGCTCATCTTTGAGAGTAGACTCTTGTCTTAGAAGGAACTTTTTCCCAAGGATTCGGAGTGAGGTCTCAGTAGGTCCCATATCTCCAGATGGATTTGGTAAGTTTAAGAAAAGATTGGGTTCAGATGAGGTTGTGGGTAGGAAGGAGAATGGGTCGTATGAGGTTTGGGTGTGTGTTGGACTTATGGGAGTGGGCCGTTTTAGAGGCTCAGAAGCAGCGGCCTTATGCGCTTCTTCATCGCCAAGTTGGGATGATGTGAGTGAGTCTTACTGCCTTGGATGAGGAAGAAGATGATGTGGAGGTTGGGTTTGCTCTGCTTGTTACGGCTCATCTCGGATGAGACTTCCACAATCTCTGTCTCGGTTTTTTCGGACACTTCCCCCTTGGGAAGCTGTCCTTTCCTCCTCTTCCTCAGTGCAATATCCTCCTCCTCGAGACGAGGATTCATCGGCTATACACAGTCTCCACTTTCTTCTTTCCTTTGGCCTTAGAAGCCTTCTTTATCATCTTGGAGATGGGGTGTCTCCTTGATCTGTTGGGCGAAGGGTTTCTCATCCTTGACAAAGCAAACCCATACATTTTTGTGAACTTTTTCACCCCGTCTGCGATCAAAGCTTGTCGTCCCGATCTTGTGTTCAAGTATGATGGTGATTCTTGCCATCATACTTGTTATCTTGGTCGGTGACCATCTTATCGGCTCTGGCGACACCTCGACTTTACGAACTTCTTTCTTTCCTCCATCGAGGCGGGGAGTACCTTTATGCAGGCCCAGTGTCTCAGCTCGCGTCTATGATGGCCCTCGGACAGCATATCCTTGGCTTAGTCAATCCGTCGTGACTTTGTTGTTCTCCCGGGATGCACTTGGTCAAAATAAGCATCGAAGTCTATACTTTCTCTGTAACATTCCCTTCTTGAGGTTTGCGGTGTTATTCTTAAGGATTTCCTTGCCATCATTTTGTAACTCTCCAAATACTCTTGACCTTGTACAAAAATGGGTTGCCTCAGGTGGTATTTAAGCCAAAAAATTTCACCGATATCCGAAATTGAAACATGAATTTTCTAGACTTTTCGAGAGTCCGAATTGAGTTTCTAGTCCCGATATCTGTTGATTTGGCTCGGTTAAGAATTCGGCGGCAAGATCATCAAGGGTTTTTGGTTTTGATGGTTTCATTGAGCAATATTTCTTCAAACCTCTGTCTTGTAGAAGTTGAAGAATTTCTCTGGTTTTCTGGATCGGTGGAAATGTCCCATTCCACGTACATTTGATTTTTGTACGATCTCACGATGGATTTGAGATCATATTCATATTTGATTCTGCTTTTCGAGTGTCCGCCATTGATGAGTGTTTGAAGGTTTTAGGAGGAAAAAGAAATTTTAAGAAAAGAAGGAATATATGTGTGCGTAAATGAAAATAATGCACACGAATGTCTATTTATATGGAAAATATAATAATAAACAATTATTAGAATAATAATTGCACTGTAAAAGTGTAAATATAGCCTTTGAATCGCCATTAATGCAATTATGGCATTTATTTTGAAAAGTGTACGAAATAATATTTAATATGTCGCGCGTGAGGTTGAGGCGGTTCATATTTGAAGCTGCCTCCACTTACAGCGCGTGAAGTATACTCGGTGTGTTTCAAAATTGGATTTGATAAAATTTCGGGTCCATGTAACTTCTCCCCACACGATTACTTATTTGAGAAATTACTTTTCAGTTAATTGGAGAGATACAATAAAATATTATTATTTTTAGAAAACAAAATTTGAACCCTTATTCTTTAATTTTGTAAAACAAACTATTTTATTTTCCTGAGTAACTTCAATAAATTAATGAATGAAAGAGTGAATTATGATATTAAATTCATATATTAATTATATGAACCCAATATTCATAATTAAAAGTATGTAAGAAAACTTCCTGATATTTCTCCTTGTCTGGTTTGATAGCATCATTGTCTGTTCCTTGTAACCTTTGAACATATTGACCTTGTCTTGTATTTCGAATCTTGTCAACTTTGTTCTTGTTGATATCACAGACACTTAGAAAATTGTTAGTAACCTGAGTAAGTCAGATAAGGTTCAATAGTCATCTGATTCTATAGAATGTTGACTATTTCATCCTTATCTGATCTACTTATGTCAGACAAGTAATTATCAAGTCAGATATGGTCAATATGACTAATCCTTGATTTTTGATTCCAATGAAAGGAGATCAATGATATCAGCTACCTGATTGTCCTTTGACACAATCTTGTCTGATAATTCTTTCTAGACATAATATACTAAGATAAGAAAAACAAGGTTAATTCAAGAAGTTTTGATCAAGAGATGATTAAGGAATCATCTAATAATCCTAATTCGACTGAAAGTTCCTTAAACCTTGTTTACGAAGAGGCTTTGTCAATATATGCGCTTTTTGAAAATCGGTAAGAATTTTCTCTGAGTAAATATTGCCTTTCTCCACATGATCTCGAATAAAATGATGACGAATGTCAACATGTTTGCATCAGTATGTAAGGCCCCGGGTTGGTAATAGCTTCTTGGCACTATTACTATCACAAAAGATTGGTACATCTTTGGTGATAATGTTATAGTCCCTTAGGCTGTTGATCGATCCCGATAAGGCGTGAACAACAACTTCCAGTTTGCCGTATACTCGGCTTGATGGTAGAAGTAGCTACAGAGGTTTGTTTCTTAGACAACCATGAAATCGAAACACTTCCCGAGAAATTGCAAGTTCCGGATGTAGATTTCCTATCTATCTTACACCCACCAAAATACGAATCGAGTATCACAACTCAAAATTATCATCAGTGGATACCACGTCCTACATGGATTGTACCTTTCAAATATTTTAGAATCTTCTTTGCGGCTTCAAGATGACTCTTCTTAGGCTTAGCTTGAAAACGTGCACATACACCTTTGCAAAGAAATGTCGGGTCTACTAGCGATTAAGTATAAAAGAGAGCCAATTAAACCTCTATCTGCAAACGATCGGTGTCTTCTCCTTTCTCATCTAGATCCATTGAAAAATTTGTCATCATAGGTATTTTGGCTTCTCGGCTGTAATACCTATTCCAAATTTCTCAATAAGATCTTTAGTATATTTTGCTTGATTTATGAAAATTCCTTTCTTTATGCCTTAATCCCGAAGTCCAAGAAAGTATGTCATCTCTCCCATCATGGACATTTCGAATCATTCTTCATAAGATGACTAAATTCTTCACACAGAGTAGATTAGTTGATCCAAAAATAATATCATCAACATATATTTGAACTAACGAGAAGACCTTTATCAGATTCTTTCCTAAATAAAGTTCTATCTATCTTACCTTTTACAAAACCATTTTGAATTAAATACTCAGATAATGTATCATACCATGCTCTAGAGCTGTTTAAGTCCATATAGAGCTTTCCTTGCTTTATAGACCTTGTCTCCTTTGACAAAGCACGGAGGTTGTTCTACATAGACTTCTTGGCTATGACTCCGTTTAGAAATGCAGATTTCACATCCATTTGGAACACGGTAAATCTTTTATAAGCGGCATAAGCTAAGAACAATCTTATGGCTTCAAGGCGGCAAGCTGGTGCAAGGTTTCATCATAATCAATTCCCTCAGTTGTGAATAACCTTGTGCAACCAATCTAGCCTTATTTCTTACCACAATATTGTTCTCATCTTTCTTATTTTTGAAAACCCATTTTGTTCCAATAACTTTTTGATGATGAGGTCTTTCAACAAGCTCCCATACACATCTTGTCTTTGAAATTGATTTAATTCATCTTGCATTGCATTTATCCAATTGGAGTCGGTTAGAGCTTGATAATAGTTTTAGGTTCAAGTAAAGATACATAACAACTAAGCAGAGGCAGTCTTGGTTTATCTGTGTCCTTATGCGGACTCGGAATCTAAACTTCCAATTATACATTCATTTGGATGATAAGTCGATACTCGTTTACCTTTATCTTTTATTGGATATGAAGTCTTATCGAGATATTTTCATCAATTAGTTCTGTATTACCTTCGGGAATATCTTCTAGTCCATGCACGGTAGTGTAGTCGTGCGATCGGATGACATGGAAGAACTCTCGGCTTCCTTATCTTTATTCTGTGCGGTGTGTCTTCCTCGTGATTCGACTCACGGTAAATAGAACTTGACTGATTTCTTGATGTTTAATCTGTTAAGATCTTGACTATCTTGGTGACATCATCGTACTTTCAAACTTAGAAATTTCATCAAAAACAACATGTGGTGTTTCTTCCACACATAATGTAATCTTGTTAAAAACTCTATATGCTTTAGATACGGATGAGTATCCTAAGAATATCCATACTGCCAATCTTAGCATCAAAGGTTCTTAACTTTGATTTTCCATTATTATGAATGAAACACTTACAACCAAATATATGAAAATATGAAATTTTTGGTATTCTGCCTTTCCATATTTCATAAGGAGTTTTGCATTTATCTTTCACAATTAAACACCTATTTTGAACAAAACATGCGGTATTAATGGCTTACTTTGGCACCCGTGGAGTGTCATACTCGAGATAACATAGTCCTTGCAGCTTCTTTCGAGGGTTACTGTTTCTCCTTTCTACCACTCCATTTCTTTGGGGTGTTCTTGCAGATGATGTTTCATGTGCTATACCATTCTCGAGTACAATAGTTAGTAACAAGCGAGTTCAGAAACTTCGGTACCTTTATCACTTCTAATCTTGACAATATTTAGTCCTTTTTCATTTTGAATTCTTTTGAGAAATTACGGAATTTTTATTCTGATCTCATTCTTTTTGTATAAGAAAATAACCCAGTGAATCTAGAAAAATCATTTACAATCACTAAAGTATACTTTCTTCCACTAAAACTTAGAGGTGTAAGCTGGACCAAAAAGATCCATGTGCAAAAGTTCCAGAATCCTTTGAAAGCAGGACCATTTATTGTTTTGAAAGAAGTTTTGGTCATTTTTCTTTTTGACAAGCATCACAAACATGATTTTTTTCTAAAATATTTTATCACGGAAGTCCTTTGACTAAAGATTTTCTTGCTATTTTGTTAAGAGTTTTGAAATTTAAATGACTAAGGCGTTTATGCCATAGCGACTTAAATCTTGAACTCTTAGCAATAAGACAAGTATCCTTAGAGCAACTCTTGAAATTTGCAATATAGATATTACCTTGTCGACTCAGGTAAGTAAAATATTTTCATT
>CM061059.1:10663433-10679943 GCA_030762865.1 Paraleonurus japonicus | reverse complement strand
ATAAATTAAATTTATATTTTAATTATATATTTAAAATTTATAATATTCAATCCGTGCATCGCACGGGAGAATTACTAGTTCTTATTAAATGCATATATATGTTAATAATCTATGTGTCATTTTTCTATTAATTTATAATTAATATATGTCATCTATGTGGCATTTTAATATATGAATTAATTAAAAAATATATTTCTAAGGAGGTTTGAACCTTAGACCTTGATACGGATAAAAATGTCAGACCCAACTACACGTAGGGCCCAAATACGACCAGCCCAATAGGGCCTAATGACGTTATTAGATACCCTAGATAAAGGGAGGAAAACCCGAGATGGGCCCGAGCCCGAGATCGTGTTGAAACCAGCTACGAAGCCCTAAACCTACCTACTGGGGGCCACGAGGCCCAGGCTTCAGAGGAGAGGGCCATGAGACCCAAGCCCAACTACAGATAGGCCACGAGGCTTACAACTGAATACAGGCCGCGAGGCCCAAAGCCCGGCTGCACGTGGGCCGCGAGGCCCAAACCTGGCTACAGGTGGGCCGAGAAGCCCAGGCGAGATTTAAAGAGTACGTGAGGGTTTTTGACTAAGCCCATGACGGTTATTTATCTGATAAGATCAAGAAATTTGGAAGGAACGAGAGTAGTTGAGATAATTTAGGCCCTGCCAAGGAATATTCCCATATTCCTCATTGGTCGGGTCTAACCTCCATCCAGGAGTGGGGGAATTCGTAGATATGATTAGATTTCTTGAGGAAAAAGATATCCACGCACGACATCATGGCAGAACGTGCGGGATAGTGCCAGGAGACTGGGTTAACAGTTATGGATCTTAACGTACGTATAAGTAAGACACCCCACAGGGAGGTAACGGTATCGAATCACTATCACTCTCACTTAGCTACCTTATACGTACTTTCTTGAGTGTTTTTCGGTGATCTGACTTGAGCGTCGGAGTGCCTACGCCGGAGAACCCTCCGGCGTGTTTTGTAGGTACGTTTGTTCGAGGGAAGCTAAGGATCTTAAGTGCGTAAAAGCTTTAACCCCGTAAACCCAGGTGGGGAAACAGGCCCAGGTCAGTTTTTACGCATCAGACCTCTTGCACAATATGTATATTTTTTAATAAATAAGTTAATATATAAATGTTTAATATTTTAAATATCTATTTTATATAAGTTAATATTTTATATAAACCTTATACCTCTTGCACAATATGTATATATCTATTTTATATCTATTTTAAATATATGTAAGAAAAATTGTGGTTGTATCAACTTTTATAAAAAAAAATTTAATATAATCATATATGATATTTATTGTAAATATACGATATATATATATATTATGTATATATATATATAATATTTATGCATCAATTATATAAAAAAATTCTATTAATCGTCTCTTTTTTTTTTATTAATTGTAAAATAAATCTGAAACAAATCTTATAGTAAATTCTTTCACATAATTATAATAATTCTAATCCCTAGCATGAATTGTCATACAATTAATATTACCATTATTTAAATTTAATATTATAATTACAATTATTTTTATACATATATATTATTTTAATATATATATTTGATGCGGATAAAAATATCGGGCCCAACTGCTAGTAGGGCCCAAATACGATCAGCCCAATAGGGCCCAATGATGTCATCAAAAACCCTAAGTAGAGGGAGGAAAACCCGAGAGGGGCCCGAGCCCAGATCGGCCGAGACTAGGCTACGAAGCCCTAAACCCACCTACAGGTGGGCCACGAGGCCCAGGCCTGTAGGGAGAGGGGCCACAAGGCCCAAGCCCAACTACAGATAGGCCACGAGGCCTAAATCCACCTACGGGTCACGAGACCCTAAACCCGACTGCAGGTGGGCCACGAGGCCCAAACCCAGCTGCAGGTGGGCCGAGAGGCCCAAGCGAGATTTGGAGAAGGCGCGAGCATTTGACCAAGCCCATAGCGGTTATCTATCTAATAAGATCGAGAAATGACGAGTAGTTGAGATAATTGAGGCCCAAGTCAAGGAATATTCCCTATATTCCTCATTGACCGGGTCTAACCTCCGTCCAGGGGGGAATTCGTAGATATAATACAGATTTCTTGAGGAACAAGTTTTCCACGCACGACATCATGGCAGAACGTGCGGGATAATGCCTGGAGACCTGAAATGAAGTTTCCATGGACACGGTCCAGGGGGCCTCAAAAACCTAAGTCAGATAAGTTTTGTCGTTTCCACAATGAATATGGACATGACACTAACAATTGTTTTCATTTACGTGATGAGATTGAGAGGATGATCCAAGCAGGACATCTTAAAGAATTTGTTTACAGAGATCGAGTTAGCTCCAGGGGTCAAAAAAGAAAAGAAGCTGATGATAAAGCCGAGGAGAAAGGAAGGATGATCGAAGGGAGGCAGGAGGAGAGACCCTCCCAGAAGAGAGGACTTATCCAGATGATAGTCGGAGGTCCAGCAGAGGGAGACTCCTTCCGCGCTAGAAAAGCTGGAGAGAGGACCCTCAGGAGAGAGGTAGGAGAAATGTCCAGAGAGGTGGATCATTAAGAAGCTGCCCATACGCCTCGGATTCATTTTGGCCCAGAGGATGGAAGCTTAAGGAAGGAGGACCACAGTGATGCACTGGTTATCACAACGGATGTGGCGGGATATACGGTAGCACGGATCTTCGTAGATACAGGGAGCTCCGCAGACATCATCTTCCTAGAATGTTTCAAGAAGATGAATTTGAATATAGAAATGCAACCGGTGGATACGGCGTTATACGGATTCACGGGAGGAGCAGTACACCCTCTGGGCCAGGTAACCCTCCAGGTGGGGCTAGGTGAAGCTCCACGGAGGAGGGTGGTTATGGCAAATTTTTTGATTGTGGATGTACCCTCCTCTTATAACATGATTTTTGGTAGACCATGGTTGAACTTATTTCAGGTGGTTATATCAACTTATCACATGAAACTCAAGTTACCAGTGAATGATGAGGTGGGTGAAGTAGCTGGAGATCAGCTGCAATCCAGAAAATGCTATGTGGAGGCAGTAAAGATAGCCGATAAGGAGCTACATCGCAGCCTGAAAAGAGACAAAGAGGTAGGTCGAGAATCCAAGAGGTGCAAGATTTCCGAAGAAATCGATCCTCCAAAGATGGAGGCTGAAGGAGAGCTGATGATGGTGGAGTTATATCCCGAAAAGAAAGGATACACAACGAAGTGGAGCCATTTGGAGCGAGTTGGAAAAGGACACAGTAGCGGCTCTACGGAGAAATGCGGACGTTTTTGCTTTTTCTTCCTCTGACATGACAGGTATCCCCGAGGAGGTGGCGATGCATCACCTGAACGTGGATCCTAAAGCTAAACCAATAAAACAGAAATTAAGGGTCTTCGGACCAGAGAAAGATGCCATTACGAAGGTGGAAGTAGAAAAAAGGCTGGAGGCGAGGACATGTCAAGCGAATACAATTCCCCACCTGGCTGTCCAATGCTGTGTTGGTGGCGAAACCGGGGGAAAATGGAGAATGTGCATAGATTTTCGAGACTGAACAAGGCTTGTCCCAGGATCATTATCCCTTGCCTAGGATTGACTAGATGGTCGACTCTACATCGGGGTTTGGTGCTAAGTATGATGGATGCCTATCAAGGCTACCATCAGATACAAATTTTCCCTCCAGATATCCCGAAGGTTAGTTTCATTATTGCTAGTGGAACTTTTTGTTATATTAGAATGCCCTTTGGGTTGAAGAATGCGGGAGCTACCTATCGAGAGAATGGTGGATAAAATGTTCCGAGACCGGCTAGGGAGGAACATGGAGGTCTACGTTGATGATATGCTCATGAAAAGCGTAGAAAGCTGGAAAACATGTGGCGACACGGAGGAAGCTTTCTCGGTGCTCGGGAGGAATGGCATGGTGAATCCGGCAAAGTGTTCTTTTGGAGTGAGATCCGAGAAGTTCCTCGGATATATGGTGACCCGGCGGGAATCGAGGTTAACCCTGCTAAGGTAAAATCGTGCTTGATATGCGGCCCCCACCAATATCAAGGAGTTGCAGAAATTTGAATGAGAGAATTACTGACTTTAAAAGCGAGATTCATAGCTAGATCTGCGGAGAGGAGCCATCCCTTCTTTAAAATCTTGAGGAAGGGATCTAAATTCGAGTGGAATGAGCAATGCCAGCAGGCGTTCGAAGAGCTTAAACAACACCTGGCCCAGTTACCTACATTAACGAAGCCTATACCGGGAGACACTTTACCTCTACCTCTCTGTAGGTGGGGTCTCACTCGGCTCCGTCTTTTTGTGAGGGAAGAGGGGTCAACCTAAAACATTTACTACATTAGTAAGCTCATACAGGGAGCTGAAGTGAGATACTTGGAGATAGAGAAAACAGCCTTGACTATAATGGTCACTGCACGGAGGTTACGGCCTTATTTTTTGTCACATAAGGTCATTGTTCGGACTAACTACCTTTTGAAACAGGTGATAGGGAGAGCTGATCTCGCAGGGAGGATGGTCAAGTGGGCCGTCGAACTGGGAGAATATGATGTGGATTTCGAGCCACGGAGGACCATAAAAGCACAAACCCTCTCTGACTTCATCCAGGAGGGTACACGTGCGCTGGAGGAAGGAGAATGAAAGGTATATGTTGACGGCTCTGTGTCTATGCAGGGTTGTGGAGCTGGGATCGTGATCATTGATCCAGACGGCCAGGAAACGCAGGTGGCAGTGAGGT
Organism: Paraleonurus japonicus; assembly: GCA_030762865.1. Classification (NCBI taxonomy): domain Eukaryota; kingdom Viridiplantae; phylum Streptophyta; class Magnoliopsida; order Lamiales; family Lamiaceae; genus Paraleonurus; species Paraleonurus japonicus. Next base: position 10,675,214 of record CM061059.1, on the reverse strand, counting down.
TTGAATTCATCACCTCCAACAATGGAGCTGAGTATGAGGCCCTGATTCGAGGAATGAAGATGGCCGCAGACTTGGGAGCAGGTCGGGTGATCATGTTTTCAGATTCCCAACTTGTAACCCAAAGAGAGTTCTGAGGGGGTCTGAAAGCCAAAGATGACAAGATGGTAGCCTACCTTGGCGAGTAGTAGAAGCTGCGAGACAAGGTTCGATTCCTTTGAGATCCGCGAGATACCTCGAGAAGAAAACTCGGAGCGGATGGCCTTTCAAAGTCTGGCGAGTTGGCAACACTACCGGAGAGGGGAAGATCACCTTAGTGGCTGCGAAAAGCTGAATCAACAAATCCCTCGGTAGGGGTCATCGGGTGAAGATGATTTGGAGAACCAACATATATCGAGTGTTGCGAGAACCGGAGAGCTGCCCGAGATAAAAGAAAGCTCGGGGTGGAGAATCCGATACACGATGATCGGGGACAAGATATAGGCGGTCCGCACACGCAACCTTACTTGAGATGTTTATCCCCTCAAGAAGGAGGTACGTAATTAAGGATATACACGAGGGTTGTTGTCTTTGACCATGCGGGAGCTCGGGCAATAGTCCGGAAAACCTTGAGGGCTGGATACTTACGGCGTACCATGACCCCGAGGATGCAAGAGCTGGGTGAAGAAGTGTGAGAAATGCGGGAAGCATGGCCGCCTCATCCACCTCCCTGCAGAGGAGATGGGTACCATGCACTCTCCATGTCCCTTTGCGAAGTGGGGGATGGACCTAGTGGGCCCATTCCCAATTGTAGTGGGCCGGCGGGAAGTTTCTATTGGTGGCGATAGACTACTTGACAAGTGGGTTTAAAAAGCTGTACCTCTAGCAAGGATAGAAGAAGGTAACATAATCAAGTTTTTATGGAGATATATTTGCTGCGGAGTTTGGTATACCTAGAATCTGGTATCGGATAATGGAACCCGAGTTTATGGGAAACATGGTACGGGAATGGTGTGATAACACTGAAAATTGTCGAGAGGTTCACATCGGTGGCGCACCCCCAAGCCAATGGTCAAGTGGAGGTCACCAAGAACTATTGTGTGAAGCGGGATACGTGCCCGGCTGGACAAAGCTGGAGGGAGGTGGGTCGATGAGTGGAGTCGATTTTGTGGGCTTATCGGACCACCCCTAGGGAGCCAACGGAGGAGTCCCCCTTCCACCTAGTGTATGGGGCAGCCGCAGTTATACCTGCAGAGGTGGGGTTGGAGACACATCGTTTAGCCCACTTCCAGGAGGCTAGAAATTAAGAGTTGATGAGAGAGAACCTAGACATGCTAGAAGAGGAGCGCGAGATCGCCCACCTGAAAAATGAGAAGTATAAAAGCCGCTTAAAGGCTGCTTACGACCAGAAAGTCGTAAGTCGGAGATTTGAAGAAGGAGATCTAGTCTGAGGCAAGGCGACGCGTTGAAAAACATTGGAAAGCTCGATCCCAAGTGGGAGGGGCCGTACAAGGTGACCGGGGTCCCTCAGGAGGAGCTTACGAGCTACAAGACATGGAAGGAAATCAAGCTGGCTAGACCACTGGAATGTCTGTCATTTGAAGAGGTTTTATACTGAAGAAAGTACCCGCCTCGCTGCAAGTAGGTGGTTCTTTTTATCTTTAGAGTTGTTTTATTTATGTTCGAATAAATTGTAACTTCGCTCCACCTGGTACTCTTTTTCCCCTCCCCGCGGGTTTCCTCGGGTTTTACCGTAGGGAGGTTTTTAAAGAGGCGGCCAAGTTAACTCTTAACTTGCGTTGATCGATTATGGTCAATGGGGCAAATTTGTTTATCAATTAATGAAAGCGATTTTTCATTATCCATGAGTTCATTAGTTCATTCTTTCGTTGAGTATGATTGGAATAATATAAATACATGTTATTCGATACAATTGCATCACAACACACGATTGATTACGTGAGAATTAATAACTTGCGAGAAAGTTAAACAACAAATAAAATGCACGATAAGCATTCAATGAGAAATACAATGAGCATTCACGAAATGAATTCGCATTATGAGAAACGGAGCTAAGAGATAGCTTCAAAAGTACTAAAGTTAAACCTAGAAAGAGAGGGTTTAACCCACCTAAACCAGAGAGAGGGGTTACGAGAAAGAAGCTAAGAGATAGCTTGAAACACTAAAGTTAAACCTACGAGAGAGGGTTTAACCCACCTAACCCCAAAGAGGGGTTACGAGAAAGAAGCTAAGAGATAGCTTCGAAACACTAAAGTTAAACCTACAGAGAGGGTTTAACCTACCTAAACCCAGAGAGGGGTTACGAGAAAGAAGCTAAGAGATAGCTTCGAAACACTAAAGTTAAACCTACAGAGAGGGTTTAACCTACCTAAACCCAGAGAGGGGTTATGGGAAAGAAGCTAAGAGATAGCTTCGAAACATTAAAGTTAAATCTACAGAGAGGGTTTAACCTACCTAAACCCAGAGAGGGGTCATGAGAAAGAAGCTGAGAGATAGCACTAAAATTAAACCTACAAAAAAGGTTTAACTTGCCCAAATCGGAAAGAAGATGGTGAAAGAAGTTAAGAAATAGCTTCTAAAAACCCAATCGGGACCCTCAAGGGGGGGTTAACCTATCTAGACCCGAGAAAGGGTGTAATAGTTAAAACTGAAAGATGGCTTTAAGGAGCCTGGTTAAACCTACAGTGAGGATTTAACCGATTAAGTATAAGACATGAGATGGGGCTTTTAAGCCTTGACCAGGCCCACGAGAAGGGCTCGGCTAAACTCACACCTAAGAAAGGTCTTGGGGTGTGGAAAACTGCCGAAACGGTGAAGTCATGAAGTTAAACTTATGAAGTTTAGCTAAACCTGTGTCCAGAGAAGACTATTAAACTTAAATCTGTGAAAGACTTAAAGCTAGCAAGTTGGACTTATGAGTGTCTGGCGAGGTTAGTCCCAAGAAGGGGATTACGAGGCAGAAAACTAAGGCATATTTGGGTATGGGTTTAACCCGCCTAAGCCTGGTGAAGCCTAAGATAAGAAACTAAGAAATAGTTTCGAAACATCAATATAAACCTAAGGAAGGGTTTGGTAGAAGAGAAAAGCTAAGACCCTAGAAAGGGTGGGACCAGCTTCAAAACCCCAAGGGGTTAAGGAAAGCTAAGTCCATGGAGCATGTAGAGCTTACTTGCTCCTCAGAAGGAGTGACAGAAAAGCGGAAATTGACCATTGGCTTCATGCCAGGTAAGTGGAACAGGCAGAGGGGATTCAATCAGCCTAAACCCCAAAATGTTTAAGAAAACAGGAACTGAAAAGAAGTCTCCTAAAGCCAACTCGACTCTATAGCAAGAGCCCAATTGGCTAAGTGAGAAATCTGAGACATGAACGACAAAGCCTACTGGAGGGGCTTAGATAGATAAAGCACCTAAGAAGGGTGATAGAGGATCGAAGCTGCGAAAAGTTTCGAAAGTATTAAAGTCAAACATGCAAAGTTTGGCCGAACCCATACCCAGGGCAGATTAGGAAAGTTAGGCGTACCAGAGTCTAACTAGACCTAGATCTGTAAGGCAACATATGAAGCAAAACTAAGAGATAGCTTGAGAGAATTCAGGCTGAGCTAGCGGAAAGAGGGTTTGGTCACGCTAAAACCTAGAAGGAGGCTTCAGGAGTAAGAAGCTTAAGAAACCTTTTGAAATACTAAGTTGAACCTGCCAAGCAAGGTTCTAACTTATGCAAGCATGAGAAAAGTTACTTGGAGAAATCCTTAGGCTATGAAGTCAAGGGAAATCCGGAAAACCTAAACCATAAAACCCTAGAGGGGAGAAAGGGGGGTTTTCAAACAGATAAAAGTTCCACATGTAAGAGAAAGGATACATTTACGGGGCAAGCCAGTGTTATGCTCCTAGTGACTAAACCATGCATGCAAACTAACAACTTAGAAGCTAAAACAGTTTGAAAGCATGCAACTCCCGGTAAGGGAGGACACCAGTATACATGCAGTAATAAGCTCCCGACGAGGGAGTATAAACACCAGATATGAAAAGTAGTTCCCGGCAAGGGAAAATACACAGATAAACGAAAATTTAACTCCCGGCAAGGGAGGATCCCATTCATTCAAAAACAAAAAGGCCCCCGGCGAGGGGGCAACAAAGTGCAAAAACAGAATCTAAACTCCCAACAGCGGGGAGAGCAAAGTTTAAATGCCAAGCCGGCATAAGAACAAGAGAGAGAGAGAGAAGCAGAATTCATTACAGTATAAAAAGTGTCTTAGAAATTAACTGGGGGAGTGGGGTGGTTCATCTGTTCCAGCAGTGCCCGCTATCTCCACATCCTTCTCCATAACACGAGCTATGCAGGCTTCCTCCTGGGAGATAGGAGTTTCCAGGGTCAGGGGGAATAAAGGGGGAGCCAGCGGGGGCATCTCTGCGGTAGTTACTTCAACCTTCACCAAGTCTGCTACCATCTGGCTGAGAACCTGGAACCCACCACTCTTCCTCAATGGACCGAGAGGAGTCCCCCTTAAAAGGAGGAGGAGTAGGCATGGCCATAAGAGGGCCATTCCTGTCAAACTCCCCCGAAAAGCCAGGATCTGCTTGCTGCTGGATAGCTGCATTGAAGCCATACTCGTAGAAAAACCGGATGTAGGGGCTCATGTCCCCTAGAAAGCTGGGGTGATTGAGGTAGTCCTTTCGTAGGGCAGGCCACAAAGCATGCAGAAAATGCTGACCAGGTCCAGAGAAAAAGAGGGTCTCCAAGCAGGACCTTGCTCCCTCCACCAAGGCCTTCTGATGCACCTGGGACTCTTGCAAAGCATGGTGGACCGCCAGGTCATTAGTTTCTTTTTCCGCAGCCTCTCGTGCCGCCTCAGCTTTTGCCAGCTCGGCCTCAACCTTCTTGAGGCGAAGGGAGGCGAGGGAGACCTTCTTCTTCTCTGCAAGGAGGTCGTCCTCCAATTCTTTGAGTTGGGGTGAAGGGAGAAGGTTAGAAGGGCTCCACAAGCTGGATAACAGGATGCCCAGCTGCGAAATGAGTGCGCAGAATTATGTCAAAAGGGGCGTTAAGAGTCAAATATACCTGATCAAGAGGGATTAGGGAGTACCTGAGCAAAATGTCCTGCGGCCGACGTGGCTTCTTGGAGTCTGGAGGGAGGCTGGTAAGCTTCTCATAATCTTCGGCGGAAATCCGTTCACTAAAAAACTTACTGGTGGAAGCACCCGAGGAGTAAGAGTCAACATCGATGGGGGCAGAAGAGAGGCCCTGGCTGCGCCGTGTGGGGTACTTGCGCCTAAAGGTATCCTTCGAAAGGAGTGAGCCCTGACTGGTAGTAGCTTTGCCCTTATGGGTCTTAGACTTCTTCAAGGGGGGAGCCTTAGGTTCAACCTCTTCGGGCTCCGCTTGATCTGGGGCAGGAGAGGAAGGAGTAGCATCTGGAACATCAGTTTGCGAGACGGATGGAGGGGGAGGTGCACCCGAAGAGCCTTCTGGGTCCTCCAAGACCTTCGACAACCACATCATATCTGGAAAATGGAAAAACAGTACAAGAATATTTAGAGAAAGCTCATAAAAGGTGTGTTTATGAGAAAAAGAGAAAACATTTACCGTCTCCCGGTTCAAGAGGGACTTTCACGGAGCAAAACTTGAAATGAGAAAGGAGGCGGGGGTTGGAACAAAGCCCGGGCAAATAGAAAGGCCCGTGGGTACGAACGTGGGAATTCAGCATCTGAATTACCCGGCGGTTAGTGGGAGAAAAGATATGGTTAGGAGGAGCTGGAGGAGAAGGGTTCTTATACACCCAGTGTTGGTGCTTGAAGGGCCAGGGTTTATCGGGGGTTATGAAAACATAGTGGTTACCCCACTCCTTATTGACATTTGGGACTTTACCCAAGAAATAGCATTTCCTTTTACCCCTCTTGCTTACATAGTAAAAAGGGCCGCGATTTTCTGATTATAATGAGAGAAGAAAAGTTCCATGAGATGGTGTCCCCCATTCCCCTTGAGAAGAATGTAAAAGGAGATCATCATGCGAATAGCATTTGGAGCAAATTGGTTGAGAGGACACCATAAAGGTCCGATATTTGGCGAGAGGAATTTGGGAGGAGGAAGGCGCGGCATTGACCTCAAACCGGGCTTGCCAAAAAGCTAAAACCGGGGGAGTCGCCAAGTTAGGTCGCACTCCCCGATCCGGAAGAGATAAGCTATACCCTGATGCAATATAGTCACCGGAGAGGAGGTCCTTTAGGGCTTTTCCCGAAATTTTCGAGGGACCCGCGAAAGAGTCCCAAAACCGAACCCTATCCACCTCTGGAGAGGAGGGGGAAACAAGAGGAGAATCCCTAGAGGGGTTGGGGATGAGGGAGTGATGAGAACTCTGGGATGAGTTTTGAGCGTGGGAAATGGTTCGGGAGGAACCAGACTGAGACATGGATGAAAACGTTTGTATTAACAAATGAGAAAAAGGAGAGAAAAATTACCTGGGTAGTGGAAAGAAATTCGAAGTAAGAGGCAGAGAGGATGATCGCGGAGGACTTCGCAGAAGGAGACTGGAGAAAGCGAGAATTTAGAGGGAGAGAGGACGAAGAGTAACTGATTTGAAATAAAGAGGGGAACTGATGGGACGTGCATCAGTGTGTGAAGGCTGAAGAGCAGATGCATGCTCGACAGCTGGCGACCTAGGGAGCCGAGGGGTCGCTGAAATCCAAAGGACTAGCGAGAGGGGATGTATCCAGGAAGCCGAAGATGCAGGGAGGACCCCCCAAAGCCAAAGCTGCAGGGAGGACCTCCCAAAGCTAAAGCTGCAGGGAGGACATCTCAAAGCTAAAGCTGCAGGGAGGACATCTCAAAGCTAAAGTTGCAGGGAGGAATGTGCAAATCTTCCTTACTCCAGTGAGCTCCAAGATCGCTCACCAGAGTAGGGGGGAGTGGTTGATACGGATAAAAATGTCAGGCCCAACTACACGTAGGGCCCAAATATGACCAGCCCAATAGGGCCTAATGACGTTATTAGATACCCTAGATAAAGGGAGGAAAACCCGAGATGGGCCCGAGCCCAGATCGGCTGAAACCAGGCTACGAAGCCCTAAACCTACCTACAGGGGGGCCACGAGGCCCAGGCTTGTAGGGAGAGGGGCCATGAGGCTCAAGCCCAACTACAGATAGGCCACGAGGCTTACAACTGAATACAGGCCGCGAGGCCCAAAGCCCGAATACAGTGGGCGCGAGGCCCAAACCACAGCTATAGGTGGGCCGAGAAGCCCAGGCGAGATTTAAAGAGTACATGAGGTTTTTGACTAAGCCCAAGACGGTTATTTATCTGATAAGATCAAGAAACGCTGGAAGGAACGAGTAGTTGAGATAATTTAGGCCCAAGCCAAGGAATATTCCCCATATTCCTCATTGACTTGGTCTAACCTCCCTCCAGGGGGGGGGGGAATTTGTAGATATGATTAGATTTCTTGAGGAAAAAGATATCCACGCACGACATCATGGCAGAACGTGCGGGATAGTGCCAGGAGACTGTGTTAACAGTTATGGATCTTAACGTACGTATAAGTAAGACACCCCACAGGGAGGTAACGGTATCGAATCACTATCACTCTCACTTAGCTACCTTATACGTACTTTCTTGAGTGTTTTCCGGTGATCTGACTTGAGCGTCGGAGTGCCTACGCCGGAGAACCCTCCGGCGTGTTTTGCAGGTACGTTTGTTCGAGGGAAGCTAAGGATCTTAAGTGCGTAAAGGCTTTACCCCCGTGAACCCAAGTGGGGAAACAGGCCCAGGTCAGTTTTTACGCATCAGACCTCTTGCACAATATGTATATTTTTTAATAAATAAGTTAATATATAAATGTTTAATATTTTAAATATCTATTTTATATAAGTTAATATTTTATATAAACCTTATACCTCTTGCACAATATGTATATATCTATTTTATATCTATTTTAAATATATGTAAGAAAAATTGTGGTTGTATCAACTTTTATAAAAAAAAATTTAATATAATCATATATGATATTTATTGTAAATATACGATATATATATATATATATATATATATATATATATATATATATATATATATTATTCGGAGTAATATTTATGCATCAATTATATAAAAAAATTCTATTAATCGTCTCCTTTTTTTTTATTAATTGTAAAATAAATTTGAAACAAATCTTATAGTAAATTCTTTCACATAATTATAATAATTCTAATCCCTAGCATGAATTGTCATACAATTAATATTACCATTATTTAAATTTAATATTATAATTACAATTATTTTTATACATATATATTATTTTAATATATATATTTGATGCGGATAAAAATGTCGGGCCCAACTGCTAGTAGGGCCCAAATACGACCAGCCCAATAGGGCCCAATGATGTCATCAAAAACCCTAAGTAGAGGGAGGAAAACCCGAGAGGGGCCCGAGCCCAGATCGGCCGAGACTAGGCTACGAAGCCCTAAACCCACCTACAGGTGGGCCACGAGGCCCAGGCCTGTAGGGAGAGGGGCCACAAGGCCCAAGCCCAACTACAGATAGGCCACGAGGCCTAAATCCACCTACGGGTCACGAGACCCTAAACCCGACTGCAGGTGGGCCACGAGCCCCAAACCCAGCTGCAGGTGGGCCGAGAGGCCCAAGCGAGATTTGGAGAAGGCGCGAGCATTTGACCAAGCCCATAGCGGTTATCTATCTAATAAGATCGAGAAATGACGAGTAGTTGAGATAATTGAGGCCCAAGTCAAGGAATATTCCCTATATTCCTCATTGACCGGGTCTAACCTCCGTCCAGGGGGGAATTCGTAGATATAATACAGATTTCTTGAGGAACAAGTTTTCCACGCACGACATCATGGCAGAACATGCGGGATAATGCCTGGAGACCGTAATGACGGTTATTGCTCTTAACTTATGTATAAGTAACACACTCATCAGGGAGGTAACGGTATCGAATCACTATCACTCTCACTTAGCTACTCTATACGTACTTTCTTGAGTGTTTTCCGGTGATCTGACTTGAGCGTCGGAGTGCCTACGCCGGAGAACCCTCCGGCGTGTTTTGCAGGTACGTTTGTTCGAGGGAAGCTAAGGATCTTCGTGCGTAAAAGCTTTACCCACGTGAACCCAGGTGGGGAAACGGGCCCAGGTCAGTTTTTTACGCATCAATTGGCGCCGTCTGTGGGAAAAAGAGCTGAGACGTGAGTCTCAACTTCTTTTCTTTTCTGATATCCGAAAGAGAGACATTATGACCGGTGAACGTACACCCATGAGACCGATTGCACTAGTACCAGCTCGACCGCAAACCTAGTGCAGGGTGAAGCTGTGTCCAACCCTGTGCCTCCGGTGGCTGTGCTCAACACTGAAGGACCTCCACTGGTTACAGTGGCACGGGATGAGAGCTCGACTCCAGGCCAACGCCATCCAGGAGTAGGAGCTGCTGTTAGAGAGGTAGGGGGGAACATGCATTCCTCTTCCTCTGCAATTCCAGAAGTAATACCTATGGTGGGGATCCCCGGAGCGGCCAATGCTCCAGCCAGGGGGATACCTCAGAGAATCCCAAAACCAGCTGCCTCCGTCGCTCTGACTCGGGAGCAGCTGGATGATATGATAGCTCGAGCTGTGGCCAGAGCAATGGCCGAGGGGGGAGGACCTCCACCTGCAGGAAGGACTGGAGAACCAGGACCGGGAAATTTGCCTGCTCGGTCCCAACCAGGGGGGAGTAGGCAGGACGAGCATCAAGAAGAACGGAGGAGAGAGGTGGAGTCCAGGAACCAGGAGGAAACCGTGGGAGGCAAGGACCTCCAGAAAGAAGGTCGTAGTTCCCTCGACCGAGGGAGGCTGGTCCTGAGGAAGCTGCACGGGGGAAGGAGACAGCCCCTCTGCAGCGAGGAAGTAAGATCGAGGACCTAAAAGAGGGTATAGGAGACACTCAATCTGAGGCCATGAAGGACCAAATCAGATCCTTGAGGAAACAAATGGACAACATTAAGCATCAGATGGAAAATCGGGTTAGTATGCCTCGACCCGTTACAGGTTGCCAATTTACTGAGAATATCTTACAAGATGAATTGCCTAGCAATTTTAAACCACTTAATTATGAATATGATGGTACGACTGACCCCTATGACCATTTGGTGAGATTTGAAAATTCGCCCTCCTCCATCAATATGGGGAGGGTGTGAAGTGCAGGGTCTTTCTTACTACTCTATCTAAGAGTGCCCAAAGATGGTTTAGCCAGTTGGAGCCTAATTCCATCAACTCATTTGAGCAGTTTGGGGAGCTCTTCTTGCATCAATTCGCTAGTGCAAGGAGGCAACCTAGAGCTACGCTAACATTGTTCAACATGAAACAAGGTGAGAATGAAAGCCTACGGGCCTTCATGAAGAGGTTCAATCAGGCGACACTGGAAGTCCCAACCGCCACCCCGGAGGTAAAAATTAATGCTTTTACTAGTAACCTCCGAGATGGAGACTTGTTTTCCTCTCTGGCTAAGAAGCCAGTCCAGACGTTCGATGAACTGCTAAGAAGGGCGGAGAAGTACGTCACACTGGAGGAGGTGAGAAAGGCAAAGAGAGCCGAGGTCAAACCAAGTGGACCTGAAAAGAAGAAGGAATCATCGAAGAAAAGCTCGACAGTAGAGCTTGAAAAAGTTGTAAAATCTGGACCTCGCTCCAGGTTTGATAAGTATACCCCCCTGAAGCTTGAGCCGGCAGAGCTACTGGAAGTGACATCCGACCATCCTGAAATGAAGTTTCCATGGACACGGTCCAGGGGGCCTCAAAACCCCAAGTCAGATAAGTTTTGTCGTTTCCACAATGAATATGGGCATGACACTAACAATTGTTTCCACTTACGTGATGAGATTGAAAGGATGATCCAAGCTGGACATCTTAAAGAATTTATTTACAGAGATCGAGTTAGCTCCAGGGGGCAAAAAAGAAAGGAAGCCGATGACAAAGCTGAGAGGAGAAAGGAAGGATGATCGAAGGGAGGCGGGAGGAGAGACCCTCCGAGTAAGAGAGGAATTATCTAGATGATAGTCGGAGGTCCACAGAGGGAGACTCCTTCCGCGCTAGAAAAGCCGGGAGAGAGGACCCTCGGGAAGGGAGGTAGGAGAGATGTCCAGAGACGTGGATCGAGAGGAAGCTGTCCATACACCTCGGATTCATTTTGGTCCAGAGGATGGAAGCCTAAGGAAGGAGGACCACGGTGATGCTTTCGTCATCACAGATGATGTGGCGGGATATACGGTAGCACGAATCTTCGTAGATACGGGAGCTCAGAAACATCATCTTCTTGGAATGCTTCAAGAAGATGAATTTGAACATAGAAATGCAACCATTGGATACGGCGTTATATTTGGATTCACGGGAGGGGCAACACCCCTCTTGGGCGAGTAACCCTCCAGTGTGGCTAGGCGAAGCTCCACGGAGGAGGGTAGTTATGACAAATTTTTTGATTGTTGATGTACCCTCATCCTACAACATGATTTTTGTAGGCCAGTGTTGAACTTATTTCAGGTGGTTATATCAACTTATCACATGAAACTCAAGTTTTCAAAGATGAATGATGAGGTGGGTGAAGTAGTCCGGTGACCAACCGCAATCCGTAAAATGCTACGTGGAGGCGGTGAAGATAGCAGACAAAGAGTCGCATCGCAGCCCGAAAAAAGAGACAAGGAGGTGGACCGAGAATCCAAGAGGTGTAAGATTTCTAAAGAAATCGATCCTCCAAAGATGAAAGCCGACGAAGAGTGATGATGGTGGAGTTGTATCCAGAGAAGAGAGGATACA